>CAMOHE010032354.1:0-17818 GCA_946598075.1 Artocarpus hirsutus | reverse complement strand
CCATGAAAATGCCACATTTGATAACTACTTATGATTCTATTTTGAAATAAATGTCCTCTAACAATTGTAATTGGATGCAATCTATGGTTTCCACATTGAACACAAGGACATCGAATTTTATCATTATTTGCATGACTTTTGGCAAAATCCAAGAACTCTTCCACACCATTCACATACTCTTTAGACAATCGAAAATCCCACATCCATTTCCTATCCATTTTGCAATTCCTAAATCAAAATAATAAATAGCAATTATTCAATTAAAATTAATTTCACAATTTATATATATACCCACGCCTACATATATTAATTAATCATAAAAAAAACATCACCCGGCCATCATAAATTAAACAAGTTGTACATACTTATTATAAAACGAAGAAATCATACTTATGATCCACAATACAAACTTCACAGAATAAACAACAAAGTGAACAACTATTTATCAACTTCACAGAATAAAGAAAAAAATCAACAACTATTTATCAATTTTGGATTAATTATACAACATAATCAACAACTATTTCTCACTTTCTATAAAAAAACTTACAATTTGGGCTAAGATTAAGGAGTGTAGAGGCAGAGAGAGACGGCGGCGGCTGATTTGGAAGGGTCTGTGTTTGTATTTGTAAAGTGTGTTTCTGAAATGTGTCTGAATGCCGAGGTTGGGAAAGGGTTTTAAGTACGCTACCACGATGGTTTTCTAAAAAAACCATCGTGGAAGATACCACGACAGTTTTTGAAGAAAACCGTCGTGGTAGCTTGGAGATACCATGACGGTTTTCTCCAAAAATTGTCGTGGTATCAAAAGTATTCCACGACGGTTTTTTCAGAAAACCATCGTGGTATCTTCCCTCCTTCCCACGACGGTCTTTGTTTTCACAGGCGTAACTTGCCGTGCATTTTTTCCCTTACCACGATGGTTTTTAAGAAACGGTCATGAAATAAAGGTCATGTAATCAATATTTTCTTGTAGTGATAATATCAAAAAACGACAGTGATAAGTACTTCTCATGCAAGCACAAGGGCTTCACCAAGTCCGCTTGTATCGTATATAGCTTTGTTGGGTCTATCACCTTGGAGCCTATGGAGTTGAAGAAGAAACAAAACTTTGTAAGTGCATATATCACCTCCGAAGGGAGAATGCCACTTAATGCATGTGGCAACAATTGTTACATCAAAATGTGACAATTGCATCCTTCCAGAATGTTTATAGAAGAAAGTAATTCACAAAACTTTTTTCTTTTATTGTCTCAATGAAGCATACTTTGTCAAAGGCAAGTAAGACAAGGTGCCTCTTTTCTCATGAGTTAAATCACCTCTTATATTCATTTCAACAAGATCCAACTATGCATTGAGACCATCTTTAGTTTTGCTAGAAATGTTAAGAAACATACCCACTATCGATTCATAAACATTCTTGTCAATGTGCATGACATCCAATATGAAAGTTGGAAGAAAATTGACTTCTTCTTCAAAGGTCCTTCACCTATTTGCTCACTATTCTTATTTTTCCTCTTCCTAAAAACCACTTTGATATTGCTCACTATCTCAAACACTTTTTGTCTTATCAAAGGTCTAAGAGCTCATCTTTCTTTAGTCTTGTCAATAAATGCTTTCTTTTGTCTATAATATGGATGGTTTATAGTAAATTGTCTTCTTACCTTGCTTCAACTGTAATGAAGATGTCTCAGTCATGCAAATAGGACAACCTATTGAACTTTTAATTGAATCCCCATGTAGGTTTCTATATGACGGAAATTCATTAAAAGTCCATATAAACTTTGCTCAAAGTGTGAATGTTTCCTCGCAAAAAGCATCTTGAACTTGTTTACCACCTTCCCATAATCTCCTTAACTCACCGATCAAAGGTGCTAGGTACACATTAATGCCATTTTTTGGTTGATCAGGTCTAAAGATTAAGAAACTTAACATCAAGAAATTTCACTTCATGCATAAGTATGGTGGAAGATTGTAATGGACAAGAATGACGGGCCAAGTATTGTACTTGCTACTAAAATTACTATGTGGATTAATTCCATTTGTAGATAAAGTAAGACGAAGATTTCCAAGTCCTACACAAAATTTTAAATTCACCAAATCAAATGCTTTCCATTGTGGTGAATTTGTTGTATGTCTCAATATGCCATCATCAATCCTCCTGTCATGGTACCAAATTAAATGCTCTTCATGATTTGCATTACGAAGCAGTTGCTTCAAGCATGGTTTTATTGGAATATACAACAACACCTTTGTTTATATACCTTTTCTTCCCCCTGATGGTTTATTAGCTTTCTTCCTTCCAAACTTATTACACACCAGTCACTCATTCAAGTCTTTACACTCTTTCTCACACAGCACACAATCATTCAAGCAAGCACGTATCTTCTCGTACTTCATTACTAGGGTGCTCAATGCCTTATTTGCTTCATACATAATTGTCAGCACTTTATTATTATAATAAAAATGCATCATGTAATAATTCTAAAAGTTCCATGAAATTTCTATTTGACCACCCACCCAATGCCTTCAAATTTCATAATCTAATTAAATCGGATAGTTTGATATACTTCAAACACCTGTTATACAACAAAGTCTCCGCGTCTTCCATCATTGTCTCAAATAACTCCAACAGCTGTACAATGTCTTCTTCCATATCATTTATCATGTCAACCATGTTACTATCATCATCATCCTCATCAACATGACTAAGATGGACATTTTTTCTCACTACCGATGATAAAGAAGGAACTTCCTCATTGTGCCAATATCTATATTTACTAAGTCCAATAAATTTCGTAGGCATACAAATGAAACATAATATCATTGTATGATTGTTTTCTAATATTTCCTAATCTACATAAGGAGAACAAATAAGACTCCTTTTGACATCAGCCTTTGTAAAAGCCACAAAATCGTCAAGCCTTTCTCATATCCATTGCTACAAAATCAAATCAAATTTTATTCAATCTCACAATAAATTATTCAACAACAATTTAAAATAACTTCGAATAGTTTCTAACAACAACCAACAATTTTTACAAAACCTAGTAAAATGTAATAATAAAGTTATTTCAAAGAAACCAAATAATCAAAAAAATAAAGTCATAGAAACAATTTACTAACTAATAAATAACTAATTTCAAACAATTTCCAATAACAAATCCATTCACAAAACCTATATTATTTCTAATTAGCTAAATAACTGAAGAAAACTAAAATTAACACACCCAAGTCAATCAAGTTCAATCTCACAAAAAATTATGCAACTAATTTATAGCTAATTTCAAATAATTCCTAATAATAAATTCTTTCACAAAACCTAAATAAACCCTGACTAACTAAATAGCTAAAGAAAACAATTAATATAAAAAAATTACCAAACTAGAGGTGGTAGTGATGACACAAAGTAGTAGTGGAGGGATGATGACAAAGAGCAGTGACAAGGATGATGGAGGCGAGTTGAGAGCAAGGGCAAAAAATGTGAGAAAGAGGATAAGGGCAACAAAAGTGAGGCAAGGGCAAGGGCAAGGGCAATAGTAAGGGTGGGTGATGGGCTTCGAGGGCAAAGGTGGACAGGCTTCAAGGGTGATTAAGTGATGATAATAGAGGTGGAGAGGAATAAGGAGCACAACGATGATAAGGGGTCAACGACCATGGAGGTCTCCATGATGTGCTTTTTATGCATATATTGTGATAGTTTCAAGAAAACCATCGTCTTTTTTGGCATTGTCTAAGATTTTTTTTATAAACCCCCCTCCTTGGCCCCCAACACCCCCTTAAAGTTGAGAAATTCTTTTCCCACCTACTCATTGGAAACTGTGGCAAAAACCTCAGCCTCCCTCTTGATTTCTTTTCATCCCACATCAAGAATCACTCTTCCAAGAGAGCTAGGACTAGTACCTTCTAAAACTAGGGTGCAACAAGTAAGCTTTGGAAACCCTAGTTTTTGTAAAGATGGTTTTTTTTGTCCTAGCTTGTTTTAAACTACTTTAGTAAGTGTCTAAAGGAGTCCTAGAAGGATTGAGGATCAAGTGCAAAGGAGAAGATAATAAAAGAGAGGAGAAAGGTAAAAATCTAAGCCTAAACCCTAGATTTGGTAACGTGTGTGAGTATGCCTTTTAACATATGATTTTGTTGGAGTATTAGAATGTAACATGCAATGTTATATTGATAGCATGAAAGTACTCAAAATACTATAAAATAGGCTTTTAAATTGTTTGTTTTGAGCGTGAAGTAATAGAGTTATGAAAGGTAGATCTCACAAATTCTTCCTCCAAACTTTGAAATGTACATATCGTAAATATTTTTTTTAAACATACATGTTGTCTGATGGTACCTCCCTTAAAATTAAAGGTCATTTGCTGTGATAGTTAAAATTCCAACATGTCATCGAAGGTAGCAAGTAGCATACTACGTTACTGGCAGGTTTATACCAAAATATTTAAAACATTATTTAAAGAAAAAAACCTCCGCGAAGAGGGCTGGAGGTCCTTGAGGATGATTACCCAGAAGAAGTGGTGCTGCAATGGCCCTTACAAGGGAGATCTCTCAACAGGACTGCGCTTTAGGAATTAGCAAGGTGCTTGTCGGATTATTGAAAGAAATGAAGAGAAAGAGCTAGTTAGTTTGCTAAGGTTGACAAAGAGAGACATCTCCAACGTATATAAGACATCTATCCTTTTTTTCCCCCCTTAATTGAAGGGATAATCAAAGTTACAATCTTTGTCCAAAAAGTTCCATCTTAACCGAACTTCAACGTCACTAAACTAAAAGAGTGTTTGGAAAAATCAATTCTAACCAAAACTTTAGCTGTTATAGTATAAAACTCTCACATATTACAGCACTCAGAAAAAAATAAGTTACAATATAAGGCTCTCAACGGCTACAATTTTTAGTTAAAATTTTTATTTCCAACCACACTTTCCAAGCACTATATAAATAATCTTAGGCATGTATGCTTCTTTTATTCTTTTTAACATTTATGCTTTATTATTTATTTTTTATTATTTTCTTTAGTCCACATATGGCCCCATGGAATGGAAACCGACCCCCTTATAATTGACACCGCATCTCATCACTTGTGATATTTATGATTGCATCTTGCCTATTCGGTGCCATAAGCATTTAATCTCCGTCACATTGCTTCTCAAGGTTATTATACACAAGCCTAAGATAAATTAGAAAAGCGAGGGTGCTTTGCTTTCCCTTAATGGCAAGGGAAGTTAGTGTTGTGTGGTAGTTAAAAAATAAAAATATAAAAAAAGAGAGGAAAGCAGTCTGTCATGGTCGTCCAAGCCATGGGTCAAATTGTTTAGATAATCTTTCTTTAAAGCAAATACTTCTTACAATGAGATCCATTTCAAATCCAGCAGTGAACTCCAAGCTTAAAAATTACTTCAATTTCTTGCAACCTCAAAATAGTACATATGTGCCTATTTATCACGTACACATAATATCCGCAGAAACACAAATCCACAAGACTAAAACAAAGATCAACCCAAGATGCATTTATCCTCAGCCGCTCTCGTTTTCTTGATCATGTGCACATTTATGATCAAAATCTGCTTGGCAGATTGTGATAGTCTTCAGGACACTTGCCCTGCAGCGCCACCAGAGAAGCAAACAATCTTCATCAATGGCCTTCCTTGTAAGAATCCATCAACTATCAGCTCTCCTGATTTTAAGACCACCAAACTGACTAAGCCAGGGAATACAGATAACTTGGAGCGGTCCTCGACAAAATTAGTCACGGCATCGGATTTTGCAGGCCTTAATACTTTAGGCCTTTCCATAACCAGAACAGACTTGGAAACAGTTGGCTTCGTGATGGCTCATTCCCACCCAAGAGCCTCTGAGATGTTTTTTGTTCAGAAAGGAACTGTTTTAGCTGGTTTTATTGACACAAAAAGCAATGTTTTTCAAGATGTTCTCAATGAAGGAGATGTTATTGTGTTCCCTAGAGGCCTGCTTCACTTTTGTTTTAATCTGGGTTCTGATGTTGCAACTGCTTTTTCTGTGCTCAATAGCCAGAATCCCGGGGTGGTGCGCATCGGTGGTGCTATGTACAAGCCCAATCATGATGTTGACACAATGGAAAAGTTAGTGAAAAGCCTAATCTCGCTCTCAAAACACAAATTGCTGGAGAATCACCACAAATTTCAAAATGTAACTTCTGTCAAGTTTCCTAGTTTTTTGGAAGGCTAACCATTTGGTGTTGAAGTTTGTATGTCACAGTTTGTGGCGATTAGTAGCTGCAATTGTGTTAGTAGTGGTATGAAAATTTGGAGTGGCATATTACTTAAATGGTGCATCGATTGACACCTCCTATTTTATTTTTTATGTACCTATTTGAAATAAAATTGTTAAATTATCCAATAATAAAATCACTTTTTAGTAAAAAGTATTTTTTTTAAACAAAATATCATTACACATTGTATCTTGAAAGAAAAACATGATTCCTTCTTATAAATTATTTTGCCCTTTTATTTTTCAAAGAAATAGTGATGGAATCCAATATGAAAGAGTCTCCCCATAAAAAAAGTATGTTTTTTTCTACTTTAAAATTCTTTTTTTGTTTTGTTTTTGTTGTTTCATTGTATCAAACTTTCATTTTGTTTTTTCTTTACAATTTTATTATCACATTCTAATTTTCAAGTAGGCATTGCAATGCATGTTCAATCTGGTTTGAGTCGTCTTATTGCCTCCCTTTTGTACGCTTGACTGTGCACCATTCCACAGAAGGAATTTTATTAGCAAAACATATTAGTGCTTGAAAAAATTTCTAATAGTCTTATGTTATATTAAAATAATAAAATAAATATCACACAAGTAATCATAATATAATTTATAAAAAAAGGGTTTAACAAGTAGAATGGAATGGTTAAAAGAAAGGATAAATTTGGTTTGTTGGTGGGTAGAAAAAGGAAAAATAATAAAACTTAGTTTTAAGGACTTGTTGTCATTTTAAAAGGCATGTAACAATTAAGTAAATGTTACATGTAATTATAAATCTGATTCACTGCCCTATTCGTAAATCCTAAGAACCATCATGCAAAATTACTAAGAATAATAGTAGTAAATATGTACCTGAATCTATGGAGATGAAATTGAAAGGGATGGAGCCTTCCACGGTCAAATATATCCTTTAGTGCTCAAAGATTTTCTCTCTTGAATGGGGAAGGCGGAGGAGAGCAAATTGTACATATCATTTGACTTGGGAACAACAATTCTTTTATATCCTAAGTCAAATTAGAATCTCATTATTCCTAATTTGATTAGGTTTCTACATATTTAAAGCCTATACGTAATATATATTTCTAGAGCCCAAAATAATAGATAAGTTATTTGGTCCTATTAAGTTGGATAGCCCGTAATATAATTGTCACTTAAATATGAAAGCTCATAATAGGATATAAAAAACCCAACAATCTTCCACTTGGGATACATATATTTCTTGAAAAAATTATATTATATAGTCTTGAATGTATACTGAAAATGCTATCTTTTAGTTAAAATATCTCCTTAATTATAATCTGGTCCATCTACTATATTCGCATAGGATCAAAAGTCACCATCCCAACATATTCAATAACATAGATAAAGTATGGATTTATAGGATGGAAATTACATGCAATGGTTGATCTTAAATATGCCTATTTCTAACTAGCCTTACTTTATTCTTTTGTGATATAAAAGATTAAAAAAATATATAATTTAGAGTTTGTAAATAAAACATCTAATTTATTCTATAGAAAATAAACATAAAACGTGTCTAGAAAGAAAAGAACATTGAAATACAATCTCCTACTAGACATGCACATCGTCAAATAAAACAACACCCATATGAGTAGTGTGCTCATGAAACACTTTGGGTAGTGAACCCTTAGTGAACGGATATATAATCATAGAGTTTATCCTGAAATTTTCTATATACACATGATGACTTTGAACCCTCTCTAGCAAGAAGAAACTTGATGTCTATATGCTTTGACCTCTTAAAGTTTTTGTTGTTGTTGGAATAAAGCATGGCCAAATTATTGTCACAACATATTCTCAATGGCTTCTCAATATCATTCATAACATGCAACCCTATACAAAAATTTTGCAGCCATATCCCATGGTTAAATGCCTCAAAATAGGCTATAAACTCAGCTATCATAGTGGAAGAAGCTATGAGTGTCTACTTAACACTATTCAGGAAATAGCCTCCAGCTACAAGTAAATATTGTCCGATATGGGTCCTTTATTGTCTTGGATACAACAATATCAGAATTAGAATATCAAACAATGATCCAATCTACTATAGGTGAGCATGTGGTCTTTTGTTCTCTACAAATAACACATAACTCTTTTGGTTGTGGTTAAGTGATCCATCTCAAGGTTACTCAAATATCTGCTTAACATTTCCATTACGAACGCAATATAACGGACACTTACAAACTTAAGCATACACAAGACTTCCTACGGCCAAGGAATCTTTTTGCATTTTTTTCATTTTCAAACTCATTCTTGGGGCACTAACTAAGACTGAACTTATCTCCTTTAGCCATTGAGGTATCTACTAGTGCACATTAATTTATGGTGAATCTTTTCAGAACTCTTTTGGTATAGCTCTTTTGTGATGACCTAATTGTTAGTGATGTGCCCTAGGCCAATGATGTAATGAACACATTTTGACTTCGTTACATTTGCATTTTATTAATAAAGAGGCATTTTCATTATTTTTTTTATTCTAATTCCATGAATAAATAATTCTGCCTAAGGTCATCAAGTATGTGACTTGATAGTAAAACTTTTAGGTGAAAATTGAATTCTATTCTAAATTATCCCTAGTCGATCATTATTATTGGGATAATAATGAATGAAGACTAGTAGAAAGTTTGACTAATGATTATATTTTACTAATCATGTGTATGAGATACTAAGTCAACTCATAGATACATATTTAAGAAATGATGTATTAGATCGACCCGCTATGAGAATACTGCATGGATAATTGTCATAAGTGATTCTCATCACAATAGTATTATCCTAGTCCTCTGACCTGAAGTCACCATTGTTTCCTAGATGACAAGTTCTATATTTTGACACATTCTAATATTATCTTTAACAGGATGATGGAATAGATTGTTGTTGGATATTGAGTGAATCATGTGTGGAATGTGAGTGATTAAGAAGGAATTTGTCCCTCATTTATTATGAGAAAGATATCTATGGGCCCTTCGATAAGTTAGACTAAAGAAAAATGTATGGCCATACTGGAATGAATTAATAAGGGTTATCAATATCAGTCTACTCAATATCGAGAAATAATATGATTGAATAGTATAAGGATGACATAAATCATGTCTTATATTCAATCAAGGTATCTAGTGACAAAAAGACTTTAATACTTACTGTGGATTAGGTTATGTCAGATTATTGACATTCGCATAACTTGGGTAATCATAATGTCTTGCTAGAGGCCACTTATGATTTGTGGGCCAAAAATAGAATTTCAAGCCTACTACCAATGTTATGTGAACCTACAGGGTCGTACACTTAGAATAGACCAAAAACAAATTTTGGGGTTTATAATGTCTAGTTTTAATGATCCTGATAATGTCCAAATTTGATGTACTAGATATGTCTTGGTTCATTAAATCTAATATTATCTAGATTCTATGAATTATATTTGAATTACAGTTTACCCTAATTAAAATCTGACTCTATCTCGAAGTCAATATATATATATATATATCTGTTTTAGGGTTTCTAGCTGAATTAGAAGAGAAAAGGCGTTCTCTCATTCTAAAAGGCAAAAATATTAAAAACTCTAAAATTGAGAGAGTCATTTAACACAAAGAGAGGGTGCCAGCACACCAATTCAGTTTTTGAGAAGTATGTTTGTGTGGATACCTACAGAGGGCGTTGCTCTAAGTAACAATGTCTAAATTCGATCTCGAATATGAAAAGCTCGAGTTAGGGTGTCATCAGAGTGAACCCACTCTCTTCCTTCTAGAAATCATGCCCCTTTCTCAGCCTAGTAAGATTTTATAACTTTCTTATCAATCTAATCGAATTGCATGGACTTACGAGGGTTTTGTGGAAATTAATTTTGACTTTTTTCCTACTTATTTGAATTACAAAATCCAACAAAAACTAACAATGGTATTAGAGCGACTTGGGCATTTGATTAAATTGATTTTATATGGTTCTGTGTTTATGTGATATGCATGGATATAATTTATACACTAATTAGATTAATGTGTTTGAGGTTTTATTTGATTAAACGTTTTTGCCGTGTTAATTTGATTAATACATTTAGTGTTTCTTGTAACCTATTGTTGTTAATTTGATTAATATTCTAATTTAACAAGAATTTAGTAATTTGTTTTAAGATGATTAAACGATATACTGTAAATCTAGTTTCGGTTTTATTAAGGTAGCAGACTGTTTAAATGTTAAACAGTGATAATCTGTTTTGAACAAATTAATATATATCATAGGGTCTGTTTAATTGTTAAACAAGGATGATCGGTTTAGAATAGATCAATAAATTTCATTAATCTATTTAAGTGTTAAACAAAGATTAATTAATTCTATTATGAACAGATTAAGTAATCTGATTAATTAAAATCAATGGATTTAGGCAGCAACTTATTCAAAACACCAGGGGCACTGCCCCTTGACCCCGAATTGATTCGTCACATAAATCATTTTAGTCATAATAAAAATTTAACTTTAATAAAATTATATTATTATGTTTATGTGTTTAGTGTGAATTGCATGCTGCATAGCATGTCTCTTTTATACCAATGTGATTGGTCATTGGTAGGTTTTATTTAATTTTATTTTGGGTTTGTAATTTTAAATGCGGCCTGCGTGTTGTTTTTCAATTTGTTGCACTTTATTTATTTATTTAGTAGAAATAGAATAGTTTAGATTGCAACTTGTAAGGTAAAATTAAAGCCCAAGATCGAAATAGATGACAGTTCAAGATGGAGGCTCGAGATGGAGTCCGTTCATGGCAATCTAAGGAAATCCTTGGAGATGAAGATTACCTAGGATTGACCATTAACCTTCATATTGGCTTATGAAGATCAATCTAGATTTGGACCATGCAATGACATGCTTTTTGTGTTATTATTATGGTATGTATATGATGCTATGTATGTGATGCGACATAATAATAAACAATAAAATAAAAATAGAGTAGAACCCTCACTTAATATTAAGTCATTAAAATGCCTCCCATAATTCAACACTTGTAAAGACTTGGATTGCTAAACCTAAGTTCTGCCAAAGTAGGGTGTGTTAAGCCATCTAGGTAAAACAAGATGGATAATAGTGATATCCATATGTTTCAAATGGTTAGACTTAACTAGGTTATCAAAATGGTTTTGGACCTAGGGCACTAGATGGGATTTTAATTGGCCAGGACATGTGATGTCAAATTCCATATTTATCCAAGAGTTACATAAGATGTGATTGGTGAAGTATTACCTACCTAAATAACCATAATTTAGGTGATAAGCCAAAACTTACTTAAAGTGAGGTGAAATATGGATCTTGGCCCACTAAAATTACAATTGTTGTGATAGCCAAATTAATATTGAGGGTTATTAATTTGATAAAATTAGTGGGATTTAAATTATTACTCGTTAAAAATTGTTTAATAAAATGCTAAGTACTCTATGTATATATTTGTTGTAGATAATGGCATCAAAAACCACATCTAACTTGTCACTATGAACGATCCTTGAGAAGGATAAGCTCAATGGGACTAACTTCCTTGACTAGTACAGAAACTTGAGAATTGTTCTTAAGCAAGAGAGGAAGGAATATGTCCTTGATCAACCTATCCCTGATGAACCAGCTGCCAATGCTCCTAGAGCTCAAAAGGATGCTCACAGTAAGCATCTCGATGACTCTGTTGATGTCACTTGCCTCATGCTTGGAAGCATGGAATCAAAGCTTCAGAAGCAACTGATGGAAATGGAGGCTTATACCATGATAGGCCATCTCAAGGAAATGTTCCAAGAGAAAGTTAGAATTGAGAGGTTTACCACCTTAAAGGCATTACTCTCGTGCAAGTTGACTATTGACGGTTCAATGAGTCCCCATGTTCTTAAGATGAAGGGTCATCTTGGTCATTTGCAGAAACTTGGTCTTGAGATTAGCCAAGAGTTGGTTGTTGACATCATTCTCCAATCTTTGCCAGATGCTTATGATGGGTTCGTTATGAACTACAACATGCATAATATGGAGAAGACTGTTACTAAGTTGCATGGGATGCTTAAGACTACTGAACAGAACATCAAGAATACCAAAGATGTTCTAATGGTTAATAAAAGGAAAGGTGTAAAAAGGAAAGGAAAGGGTAAGAGCAAGAATAAGGCTCCCAAGGACTTTAAGAAGCCCAAGCTTAACCCCAAGCCCAATCCTAAACCTAAGGCTAAACCACCAAAGGAGGGAGCATGATTTTTTCTACAATGAGCCTGGTCATTGGAAAACAAACTACAAGCTCTATTTGGATGATCTGAAGAAGAAGAAAAGTAGTGTGACTAATCCTTTAGGTATTTATCTTATAGAAGTCAATTTGTCTACTTCTAATTCCTAGGTATTAGATACTGGATCTGGATCTCACATTTGTACTAATGTGTAGGATCTTAAGAGGAGTAGAATCTTAGCTAAAGGCAAAGTGGACTTACGAGTTGGAAATGGAGCAAGAGTTGCTGCTTTAGTTGTAGGAACATATGAGTTAACTTTGCTTAGTGGACTTATTTTAAGTTTAGAAATTGTTATTATGCACCTGCTATGAGTAGGAATATTATTTATGTTTCTTGTTTGGACAAGGAAGGTTTTGAGTTTATTATTATGAATAATAAATGCTCCACTTACCGTGATAACATTTTCTATGGAAATGCTTCATGAATGAATGGTCTTTATGTTTTGAACATTGAAAACACAAACAAAAAGTCCATCTATAATGTTAATACAAAGAAGTTCAAATCTAAAGATTTAAACTCTACTTATCTTTGGCACTGTCATTTGGGCTATATAAATGAGAAACGCATTTCAAAACTCCATCAACATGGGCTTTTGAATTCATTTGATTTTGAATAATTTGAAGTATGTGAGTCTTGTTTATTAGGTAAAATGACTAAGACACCTTTTACTGGACATAGTGAAAGGGCTAATGATTTATTGGGCCTTGTACATTTTAATGTATGTGGACCATTAAGTTCCACTACTAGAGGAGGTTTTCAATACTTCATTACTTTCACAGATGATTTCAATATATATGGTTATGTCTATCTAATGAAACAAAAAACTAAATCTTTTGAAAGGTTCAAAATTTTCAAATATGAAGTACAAAATCAACTTGGTAAAAGTATTAAAGCACTTTGATTAGATCGAGGTGGTGAATACTTAAACCAATAATTCATTGATCATCTTAGAGATTGTGGGATAGTCTCACAACTAACTCCACTAGGAACACCACAATGGAATGGTGTGTCTGAACAGATAAATTAAACTTTATTGGATATGGTTCCATCTATGATGAGTTGGTTAGATCTTCCAATATCCTTTGGGGGATATGCTCTGGAAACTACTATGTTTATACTAAACAAAGTTCCATCAAAGGCGGTTCAAAAGACACCATATGAGATATGGATCGGGAAGTCACCTAGTTTGTCTTTTCTTAAGATTTGGGGATGTAAGGCTTATGTGAAGTGTCAAATTTTAAATAAATTGGCACCCAAATTAGACAAATGCCTTTTTGTGGGATATCCTAAAGAAACTAAAGAATATTACTTCTACAATGCTTCTGAGAACAAAGTGTTTGTTGCTCGGAATAGTGTCTTTTTAGAAAGAGAATTCATTTCTAAAGGAACCAGTTGGAGTAAAGTTCAACTTGAAGAAATTCAAGAACCACAAAATAGCATTGAACCACCTATGGAATCTCAACTAGACCAACAAGTAGTTGTTGAGCCTACACAAGTAGCATAAGGCTCGAGGAGGTCTAGTAGGACACATCAGAACCCTAAGAGATATGGATTTCTCTTAACTGATAATAATGATGTGATGATTGTGGATCAAAATGAGCCCACATCCTACCAAGAGGCCATGAATAGTGCTGACTGTGATAAATTGCTAGAAGCCATGAAGTTAGAGATGCAATCCATGTATGACTATCAAGTATGAACTTTGATTGATTAGCCTAACGGTTTAAAGACTATATTGGGTGCAAATGGGTTTTCAAAAAAAAAAAAAAGACATGAATGGCAATGTGCATACCTTTAAGGCTAGACCGGTTGCAAAAGGTTTCAAGCAAACACATGGTATAGACTATGATGAAACTTTTTCACCAGTTGCTATGCTTAAATCCATTCAGATTCTCCTCGCCATAGTTGCATACTACGATTATGAGATTTGGCAAATGGATGTCAAAATAGCGTTTCTTAATGGAAACCTACTTGAGGATGTGTACATGACACAACCCAAGGGTTTTGTTAGTCCTGAGAATTCTACAAAGGTTTGCAAGCGTCAAAGATCCATTTATAGATTGAAGCAAGCATCTTGGAGTTGGAATCTTCGTTTTGATGAAGTAATCAAAGAGTTTAGGTTCATTAAAAATGAAGATGAGCCTTGTGTTTATAAGATGGTTAGTGGGAGTGCAATAGTCTTTCTAGTGCTATATGTTGATGACATATTACTCATTGGAAATGATATCCCTATTCTACAATATGTTAAAGCATGGTTAAGGGATTGTTTCTCAATGAAAGACTTAGGTGAAGCTGCCTATATTTTAGGCATCAAGATCTATAGGGATAGATCTAAGAGGCTTATTGGCTAAGTCAGAGTACATACATTGACAAGGTATTGAATAAGTTTAGTATGCAAGATTCCAAGAGGGATTCTTGCCAATGTCACATGGAATTAGTTTCAGTAAGACTCAGTGTCTAATGACACAGGATGAGCGAGACCGCATGACTAAGATTCCATATGCTTCTGTCACTGGATCTATCATGTATGCATTGTTATGCACTCGACCTAATGTCTCATATGCCTTAAGCATAACTAGCAGATACCAATCAGATCCAGGTGAAAGTCACCGGACAACAGTCAAGAATATCCTTAGATATTTGGGAAGAACTAAGGATGCTTTCTTACTGTATGGAGGAAAGGTAGATGAGCTTGTTGTTAGTGGTTACATAGATGTCAGCTTCTAGTCCAACAAGGATGACTTTTGATCGTAATTAGGTTATGTGTTTTGTTTGAATGGAGGTGCAATTAGTTGGAGAAGTTCAAAGCAAGACACTGTTATTGATTCTACAACAAAAGCTGAGTATAGAGCCACCTCAGAAGCAACTAAGGAAGCAGTTTGGATCAAAAAGTGTATCACTGGATGGAGTGTTGTTCTTAGTATATCAGATCTAGTAGACTTGTATTGTGATAATAACAGGGCCACAGCACAGGCTAAGGAGCCTAGATCACATCAGCGATCCAAACACATACTTAGACGTTATCATCTCATTTGTGAAATCATTGAGAGAGGAGACATGAAGATATGCAGAGTACCTACAAATGACGATGTTGCTGATCCACTCACTAAGCCTCTTCCACAGCCTAAGCATTAGAGTCATACTAGGTCAATGGGTATTTACATACAATATTGATTGGGCCAAGTGCAAGTGGGAGATTGTTAGTGATGTTACTACAAGAAATTATTGATTACATGACTGTTTCCTAAAAACTGTCGTGGTAAGGCAAAAAAAGCGTGGTGAGTTATGCCCGTGAAAACGAAGACGGCCATGGGATAGGGTTGGAGCTACCATGATGTTTTTTTGAAAAACCATCGTGGAATAGGTAAGCTACCATGACAATTTTTCAAAAGATCATCGCGGTAGCTTACCTATTCCACGACGGTTTTTCAAAAAACCATCGTGGAATATATAAGCTACCACAATTGCTTTTCAAAAGACCGTCATGGTACCTACAAGTATATTCCACGATGGTTTTTTAATAAAACCGTGGTGGTAGCTTTCTTAAAACCCCTTTTTCCCACCTCGACATTCAGACACAATTCAGAAACTCACTTCACAAATACAAACATAGACCCGTCTGAATCAGCTGCCGCCGTCCCTCTCTACCTCCGCACTCCTTAATCTCAGCCCAAATTGTAAGTTTTTCTTAGAAATTGATAAATTGTTGTTGATTGTGTTGTATAATTATTCAAAATTGATAAATAGTTGTTTTTTTTTTTTTTTGTTTATTCCATAAAATTGTAATTGTGGATCATGGGTATGATATCTTTGTTTTATAATGAGTATGTGTAACTTGTTTTATGATGGGTGATGTTTTTGTTTTATGATTAATTAATATATATAGGTGGGTATATATATAAATTGTGAAATTAATTTTAATTGAATATTTGCTATTTATTATTTCAATTTAGGAATTGTTAAATGGATAGGAAATGGATGTGGGATTTTCGATTGTCTAGAAAGTATGTGAATGGTGTGGAAGAGTTCTTGGATTTTGCCAAAAGTCATGCCAATGGTGATAAAATTCAATGTCTTTGTGTTCAATGTGGAAACCATAGATTGCATCCAATTCCAATTGTTAGAGGACATTTATTTCGAAATGGAATTATAAATAGCTATAAAACGTGGCATTTTCATGGCAAGTCTAATTTCAATCCAACTTTACTAAGTAAAGAAAAGCAAGCTATTATGGAGGATAATATAGATGACCAAGACAATATGGTTGACATGGTCAATGATTTAGAAGAACACTTCGTGCACCGTCCGGATTTATTTGAGACAATGATGAATGATGCAGAGACACCTGTATATGAGGGGTGTACCAATTTCACTAACTTGTCTACTTTAGTTCGATTATGGAATTTGAAAGCGTCAGGTGGGTGGTCAAATTATTGTTTCATAAAGCTGTTGGAATTATGAGGAAGGCTTCTACCAAAGGGTAATAAATTACCAACTAGTATGTATGATGAGGCTAAGAAGACTTTGAGTACTTTGGGAATGGATTATGAGAAAATTCATGCATGTGAAAATGATTGTGTTCTCTATAGGCATGAGTATGAGGACGAGAATTATTGTCCATTTTGTCAACAAACAAGATGGAAGAAAGGAAAGGAGCCAAAAGATGGCAAGAATGGAGTGCCAAGAAAAGTGTTATGGTACATTCCACCGGTACCACGTTTGAGGCGTTTATTCAGAAACCCAGAACATGCCAAGAATTTGACATGGCATCATGACAAACGGGTGGATGATGGTATGCTTAGACACTCTGCTGATTCACCACAATGGAAGACTTTTGAAGCCGATCATCCCAACTTTAGTGCGGATCCAAGAAACATACATTTCGCTTTGTCAACTGATGGAATGAACCCACATGGTAACATGAGTAGTAGGCATAGCACTTGGCCCGTAGTACTTGTTAACTATAATCTCCCTCCGAAGATGTGCATGAAGCAGAAGTTTTTAATATTATGTTTATTGATTTTGGGTCCTCACCAATCAGGCAATGACATTGACGTATACTTGGGACCGTTAATCGATGATCTAAAAATGTTATGGGAAAAGGGATTTGAAGTTGGAGATGCTTACCGAAAAGAGACATTCACACTCCGGGCTATGTTGATATGGACTATTAACAACTTCCCCGCATATGAAAATTTATCTAGTTATTCGGTGAAGAGTTCTATAGGTTGTCCTATTTGTATGATGGAAACGTCTCACAAACGGTTGAAAAATGGAAAGAAAACTGTTTTTCTTGGTCATAGAAGATGGTTGCCAAGAGATCA
>CAMOHE010032351.1:0-10675 GCA_946598075.1 Artocarpus hirsutus | reverse complement strand
AACACACAATATGCACGCGATGCTGATTAAAATAACACTCTGCTAATTTGAACGTCATATATAATACGTCATTTTTTTAACGTCCAACTAACATAAAGATTAATGCTGACACAAACTAAGAGATTAGAGTGAAGTGAGGATTAGTTTAAAACTTAAGGATCAAAATAAAATTAGGACAACATTTAAGGACTATTTGTTAGATTAATCATGAAAGGAACAATATAACTGAAATAAAGAACAATGAATACCCTCCAGCAGCAGCAACAACAGGAGAAACTTGCGCAAATAACCAATTTTGACCATCTTTTTAAATAAATGGCCAAACTTTTTAAAAATTATAGCAATGACAAAATTTTATGAAAACTAGGAAAAAGTCTCTTTTTTTTTTTTTAGAATAGTACGTTGTTGATAAATACCATTACATTATTGATTGACATTAACATATCACTGATTAACAAAAATTTATAAGTGATATAGGGGTTTATCATTGACCTATTTATGATTAATCACTAACTGGTATTGGATAATTGTTAATAAACTACCTAATTAATTAGTGATAAATCACTGAATTAATCAGTGATAAACTACAAATTAGTATATTATTTACATACAACTTTATTGATCATGTAAAAAAAGGTCATTTTCTTAATTTTTAAAAATATTGACCATTTACTTAAAAATAGCAAAAAAATGGCCATTCATCCCCAAACCCGTAACAATAACGTGTTATTAAGATTTTGGTATCATATATTTTGAGAAACATCAAATTAATTCCCTACTACTTGAAGAATGTCAAATAGGCTCCTTATTGTTTTTGAAAACATCATTTTAGTACCCTAAATTCATTTTTTGGGATGTCAAATGTTTGTTTCACTTTTTTTATTGATTTTGTTTAATTTTGATTTGCTTCATTTTTTTCCGGAAAAATAACTTGTTTTAAAAAAAATTATATAAACATGTCAAAGATCTTTTAGAGAAAAGTTTATTTTTCCAAAAAAAAAAAATTAAACAGATTGAAATTAACAAAATCAATAAATGGATAAAATGAGCATTAGCTTAAAAATAACTTTAGGGTACAAAAAAAAAATGACATACTTTTCTTATATTCTTCAAATAACGGATTACCAATTCAATATTTTGTCTAGATACAACTTACCAAATGGTAATAATCCTAACAATAATAAAGAACAATGAATAGTAACATCACATGGACTAAAATAACGGCTCAAAAGCAACCCAAAGGACCCAGATTTTGGAGGGGAATTCTGAAAGTCAAACATTTATGATGTTTGGTCTTTAAACATTATAGTATATGAGAACTTTACATTGTAGCAACTTTTTTCTTTTACTGTAGCACGTGAGAGCTTTATATTGTAGCAATATATTTTTTTTACTATAGCATATGAGAGCTTTACACTGTTAAGTTGGTTAGAATCAACTTTACCAAGCAAATATATAACATATAAGAGCTTTGTACTATTAAGTTGATTAGAACAAGCTTTGCTAAACAAATATGTATCATTATATTATAGGCGGTCTAAATGAGCACCGTTGCAAAGACGATATATAAGCTCACTCACGCACTCCATTATTGCGCGTGGAGAAACAATCAATCTTAACAGCTGCACGAAAACTTGTCCCTCAATGCTTTCACACTGTCACTCCATAAATAAGCAAGCCTCTCTCACTTTCTCTACACACAGATCGTGGGGAAAAAAAACAAGGCTCCAATCTATAATGTGTTGCTTTACCTTGCCAAAGTTCGTCTTTCGCTTTGTGGCTCTTCTCGTTTTCTTGTCCTTCCATTCCCATTTCTCCCTTTGCAGAGATCTTGAGCCTGAAGTTGGTAAGTTTCCTTTTCTTTTTCTGTTATCTGTTGATCAAAATTCTTCAAGATATATATATACATATATATACACACACACACACACACACATTATTGTTTTTTTTTTCTTTTTTTTTTGGGTTCAAGGTGTATAGTTTTGTAGTTCTTCTTCCATTTCTTTTTGGCTTTTGTTTCATTCTTTGCTTGAGTGTTTTAAGCATATTATTGAAATGTATTTGTTGATCTTAGAACATTTTATATTGTTTTGTTTTTTTATTTTTTTATTTTTTTGCAATGTTCAAAATTTCATTTTCTACTTTCTTTACAAGGATATATATATATATATATATCTTTTAAATGATTAAATCCATGGGAGGAGGACGGTAAACAGATTCAATCATAATAGATTATCATAAATTAAGGAGATGAATACGATAATTTGAGGCCTTGCTGATTCAGAAAGTTGGATGGTAGCATCTCAATGAGATCTAAAAGATTTCTTCTTTTGTTAGTTTCGATTGAATTAACCTTGTTTGATGAAGTTTACCCATTATTTTTTTTAATAGATAATGTGAACAAATAAAGGACGAAGATCATGATCTGACAGTCGTCAGTGACCGTTATCTCTCTCTCTGTAGTCTAAAAATTCAAAATTTTTTACTTAAAACCGGTTTTATCATTAAAAAAGATCAGAGTATATTCGATGACAAAGTTAAAACTTTTTAAACGGTAATATATATGGGAATTTTACGGTTGTAGTTGAAATTATATAGTTGAAACGGTATTGTCATGTTATCTCAATTTGTTTAATTGCATTAAACTTGTTTGTCAAAGCAGTGGTTTCAAAGAAATTGAAACATGGTCCAGGTGTCGCTATCACATGTGGCGTGTTTGATCATGACTAGTTTATTCTGTATACAATTTTTAGGCATGCAGATTACTAATTTGTTCTAATTTTGTCCTATGTGTTTCTGGCAAGAACCACAATACAATATTATGCTGTATTTACATGCATAACCTGATGATAATTTTACAGTGTTAGTATAGAGTTTAAATTCTTTCATTTTTTTAAGAACCAAAGTAAGTTGCATAAAATTTTGGGATGCACACGCCTCTTATGTGTCAGCCACTGAAAATTAAAAAGAAAAACAATTTAATCGGATGAAAAAAAAAAAAAAAAACAGTCGTTGGCTTGATAAAAGTAGTAAATTCAAAATAAGATTATTAAAGCCTCATTTAAGGGCTGAGATTTAGCCTTCACTTACATCATAAGAAAAGTAAGACGTGTATTGTAGCCTTACTGTGTGTGTTTTATACATGCCTGTGTCCCCTTTTTAATGCTTGAGAATAAAGAAAGTATTATCTTCTTTGCTTTGTGAATATCTAACGGGATGTTTGTTTGAAGTATTTTTTGTACTTAATAGATTTAAATTTAGATTCAAGTATCAAAAATTATTTAGATGCGTATTTGTTTCTTTCAAAATTTAAATCCTTTGAGTATCAAGAATCTAAGTTTTTAGAGTTCTGCTTCCCTTAATCTTTTGATACTCGGATATTTCTGCTACAGTAAAAACTGAAATCCTCTCTCCTATATTTGAGAAAAAAAACATAACTTCTTTATTTGATGTCCAATTCAGATGATTTTTTTTCATTATATTTCTAGTGAAGAGTGGAATAAATTAAAATCCATATTGTATATTTTTTAGGACTATTAACATTAAGATTTTATTAAATTTGTTAATAAATAAATAACTATTTTTGCTACCTTTCTAAACATAAATTTTAATTTTATTCTATATTCAGATTAAAACTTAAATGCACAAGCAAATGTCAATTCGGATAACAATTCAAATCACTAACTTAAATCTTAATTTAAATTACACTAACTTAAATCACATAATTAATTTAAATCTATTTACCAAACAGATCATAAATTACAAAGGGTTCAAGTCAAATGTTTTTTTTTTTTTTAGGTGGGAGATTGAAGTTTAAAAAACATCGGATTTCTTGTCCACTTTTTAAAACATTCAAGCCACGTCGCTTTTGTCCTACCTAAACAAGTTGAAGTCCACGTGGCTTTTGTCCATTTTTACTCCTAGACTGACTAAACATCTTTTTTTAAAGTCTGACAAAGATGCTTTGTGTCTGCTCTTCTTACCTGATTTTTTTTCTTTCTTTTTTCTTTTTTTGTGGTTTTTGCACGAGTCTAATCCGAATTGGGATTTAATCAGTCAAGCATTTAAGTACTTTTCTTGTATAATAGATGATGAAAGTCCATTTACTTATGTGGAGGGGACTGGGAGAGGACCAAAGAAATGGGGTGAGATTGATCCACATTGGCAAGTTTGTGACAAGGGAAAACTGCAGTCTCCCATTGACCTTCTTGACCAGAGAGTGCAAGTTTTCCCCTCTCTTGGGAAATTGAAAAGGGTCTACAAACCTGCTCCTGCTACTATCAAGAACAGGGGACATGATATTGAGGTAAGTTATATAGTTTATTCTCCATATATTACTAAGAATTCTCTGATAGAGTATGAAAACTTACCTTAATAGGATGCATCTTTAAACTGTCAAATTGCACCAGAATCATTCAAGATTAAGGCTTAGTTTGAGATTGCTTTTAGAACTCCTAAAAGAACTTTGTTCGAAAACTGATGCAACTTTAATGTTTGGTAAAAATTTACAAAAGCAGTTTACACAGAAATCAATACATTTTTTAAGCTATTTGAAGAAGCTAAAATTATAACTTTTGGATTCTATTCTTGCTTTAAGCAAAATAGGTGCTTCTTCTAGAAGCACATCAATCTCATACTGAGTCTAAGATAAGTAAAACAACATAATTAAATTCAATGAAGATCTGGCTGTTTGAAATCAGTCTACTGACAAAGTTTTGTTTTGTGGCCTACCACGGAATTCTCTACTTTGACAAACTTGAATGCCCTATACCAATTGTAACACGGTTAATCAATTGTATTGCTAAGACTACTTGTATTACTCCTCTTAAATTAGGACTTGTCTGATGAACCAGATAAGTTCAAGTTCCATCAAATTTGAACACTAGCCGTGCATGGTACAACATGCCATTAATCTAAGAATTCTAGTTTAACTTATAATGATGATTAGACAACATTCAAGTTGCCAAAATACGTACAAGAAGATTTGATACTAGTTACGGTCAATGGCATATTTATTTTCATTAATACCCAAATTAAATATCTTCTCAGGTGAAGTGGATAGGATATGCAGGGAAAATCAACATTAATGGGACTGATTATGCCCTTCTACAGTGTCATTGGCATTCACCCTCTGAGCACACATTCAATGGATCAAGGTTTCTTTTTCTTTTTTTTAATTTTATTTTTTTAAAGAAATACCTCTCTCCTTCAAACTAGTATACTTGTCTGGTCAACAAATATTGTGGTTAATTCATGACACAATATATTTATCTATTCTTTCTACAAAACTTGCCTTTCAGGTATGATCTGGAGCTTCATGTTGTTCACTTGAGCTCTAATAGAGAGATAGCTGTTATTGCAATTGTTTATAAGTATGGCCATCCAGACCCATTTCTTGCAAGGGTATGTGGATGGTTTGGTTTCAACCACAATTTTTTTTATTTAGTATTATAGATGATTTCAAAATGTTTATCATGAGTCACACCTCTAACTATGGCAGCTGTTTGAGCACCTAAAATCCAATGGGCATGAAGAGAGAGATTTGGGGATTGTGAATCCAGGGGACATTAAGTTTGGAAGCAGAAAGTACTACAGATACATTGGTTCACTTACAGTTCCTCCATGTTCAGAAGGTGTTATTTGGACAGTAGTTAAAAAGGTCTTTCACTAAACCTGCCAAATCATCAATAATTAGCATATTATTCACGTTCCTTATATATATATATATGTATATATATTTATTCAATAGGTGCATTTACTCAAATATTAGTCTTGTACAGGTCAGAACAGTTTCAAGACAGCAAGTTCATGCATTAAGGCAAGCTGTCCATGATGTAAGCATTTCTGATTTGGGATCACATAATGAATAACATATAATAGGGCCCTTAAGTTTGTTACTAATTTTTTTTTTCATACACATGATGTTTAGTGAGTTGTTATTTTCTGATTGTTAATCTATTTGTACAATGACTAATTGAGAATTTATAGCTCATTTTACCACATTGGATGCTATAAAACATTAATATATATATATATATATATATCTGTATATAATCTGGTATAAAACAAGAAATAAATCATTTGTACAATATGTACAAAAGTTTTTCTAATGTCAATAATAATTAATTTTTGGTTTGTGTTTGTGTGTTCTTTTCAGGGATTTGAGGCAAATGCGAGGCCAACACAACAATTGGATGGAAGACCAGTATGGTTGTACTCTCCGAGGGGAGGTTCTTCCTAGCTTTTTGTTCAAGTGGAACGTAAAAGAGTCATATTTTGCATTATATCTATACTATATCTAGTACATGGATGGCCTTGGCCTTATATCTATATCTAATAATAAGTTATATTTGTTAGAAATATTGATGAAGTAAATACATATGCAGGGCATGCTGCCCTTGTGTTTGATCTTTATGCCTGGTCTCTCTCTCTCTCTCTCTCTCTCTCTCTCTCTCTCTCTTAATGACAGATTATGTTTTGCCTATGTTAGATCAATTTGCAACAAACTGAAATGAATATAAATAATCCCTTTGGCAAGAACATTATGTCAACTTTCTCAGTTGCCACTTTTGACGTAAAATGACTCTAATGCCCCAAAATTTTTGGTTCATCGTATCATTTATTAAATTGTAACCATTGATTATAGAGATGAGACACAAAATATGTTGAAACTTGATCCTATTCAAGTGCAAGTTATGGTTGTGAGTGTGAGTGTGGGATCACTTAACCATATTTATATTGGCCAAGGCTATAAATAAGGGTAAAAACAATTTTTTTCCCACTATATGTAGTTGAGGTCACTTCTTGATTTTAGGAGGGTATTTTATAGCAAAATACTGCAATCAATCCTAGGCGACAGCCCTTTTTTTCCCGAGAAAAAAATAATTTGAAGTAATTAGGGAAAAGGGTTAAAAGAGCATAATGAAGATTTTATATTAAAATATGAGGGTGAGGTACTCCAATGATGTTTTCCTAAATTATTGGGTGCAATTTTAATATTAGTAAACCAGCAGGGTATGTTTTCAATATTTCTTTAAAAGCCAAGATAAAGGCATGATATAAATCAATTTATCTAATTGCCTGTTTGAGTTTTGGTACAAATGACCAACTTTAACACAAGTCAAGCTTTAGTCCCATTGTGTAAAAGATTCTAGTAAAGATCCAAAGGTGTGACCGTTAACTCACATTACTCTTAGTTCTAATTTTTAGTTTCAACTTACTTCTTAATTTGATCGAGTTTTTGGCGGTTTATGTACTATTAATCATAAAGTTTAGACATTAGAACATGATTTCTGCTGTAGATTGGGCACCCATTGCATATATTAGTAATGTTAAAAAAAAAAAAAAAAAGATCTGTCATTGAATTACCTTATCTAGAATTCAAATAAATGAGAATAAAGTATTCCAGCAAAGGACGAGGAGTTCTTAGTTCCCTCGAGCACAGTTGATCAAATCATTCCGAAGAGCTCAAGGCGCTGAATTGTTAATGGTCAAACATAGAAACAATGAGGTATCAATCCTATTGAATCATAAAGGCCAACCCACCCGGCCATTTTCAGCTTTCGGTAGTGAATCCTGACAATGGCACATGGAAAATCCTGAAACTTCATTAATCATTTACTTACGCTGTGTTTGGTGGGGGAAGTTGGTGAGATTTTGGAGGAGAAAATAGAAAAGTGGGTTGTTTGGTATAAGAGAAAAGACAAAAGAAGAGAAATTAGGAGGAGAAAACATACTTCAAGTAGGACCCACTGGATCAATATATGTATATTAGCAAGGAAAAATTATCATACTCGCAGCAAGATGAAATTATAAGAAACGTTTTTTTTTTTTTTTTTTTTTTTTGTGTTGCTCTTTGAAAGTGTATATATATATATATATAATCTGCCGAAACGTTTTCTTTTCTTTTTTCTACCCCAAATGTTTTCTTTTCTTTTTTTTTTTCTTCCGAAACATTTTTTTTTATTTTTTTATTTTTTTCTTCTTTATTTTTTGTCAACATGTTTATTATGCACCCATGGAGCGTGTACTTTTCGAATAGTGTAGAACAGTAATTATACACTAGCTTTTTCCCTCCTTTGGTACCAGACAACAATGAAGAAAACCATGTAATTTTTCCTTTCCACCCCATTTTCTTTCCCTCCTATTAAACATAGTACTTGAATAGGGTTTGCACCATTTATTTAACTATAGAAGGAATTTAAACTTTCCATCTCCACATCAAATGAAGTCATATAGATTTACTGCTAAACTATCTCCGTAATGACAAGATTTTTACAGTTTTCTCAAATTTCGTAAAAAATGTTTCACCTTTCAATAAGGCTATAATGTGATGGGAGCTAAATTGATCAAATCAACCGAATCAAACCAAACGAAACCAATAAATAATCAGTTTATTTTGGTTTAAAATTTTGAGAAACTAATTAAATTGGCTTGGCATCTGGTTTTGGTCCTAAGAAACTAAACCAAACAAATTTAATAAATATTTTTAAAATTACATACTTCATATATTTGTAAAAGATTTAATTAAATTATTACATATATATTTTTTAAAATAAACGTGCTCCACAATTTAATAGTAGTTATTTAAAAATAAATAAATAATCATAAACTTTATAAGTCATAACCATAGCTAACGGTTTCTTATTATAAATTTAGCATTTTATGTCTTATGGATTTGAATGTTTTAATTTCATTAAGGATGCTTAATTTTGAATGTGCTATTTATATTATGACTTGGATATTTTATTCTTACATTATTAGTATTTATAATTGAAAAATAAAAAAATGTTGGTCATGCTAAAATGTTGGGTCTAATTATAGTTTAGAAAAGAAATCATAAATATTAGTTCAAACCGATAAGAAAAACCAAACCAAACTGATTACAATTAGTTTGGTTTGGTTTGGATTTGATTGTTTAAATGGTTTGATTTGATTTGAAAATCTTCATACCAGCTTATAATCGATTTAACTTGTGGTTTACTTTCAATAAGCTTACCACTTTATTAAATTAATATTTAGATATTTAAAGCCCCCTTGGATACCCTATTATTTAATAAAAAAATCAATTGGATATCCCAAATTTTGGGACTTAAAAGATAGCTTTACTTCTTTCGTTTAAAATATTAAAAAGAAAAAAAAAACATTTTTTAGGTGTAGAGAACTTTTTTTTTTCTTATCATTTTATTAAAAACACAATACTTTTTTTTTTGGTTATTTCTGAATAATCGATGAAATTAGTCCTCAAATCTTTTTCGTAAGTGACAACTTGATTTTCAATATTTTTTTTATGTTAACAATTAAGCCCTATAACTATAAAGAATTCCTCATATTGAAAATGACCATCAAAATTTTCCACAGAAAAGCTCATGTCTATTGCAAGCAAAGTTTTTCGTTTAAGGGTGATTACAAAAAATTTAAAAAAATTGTTATGATAGATGCCTTTAAAGCAAGTGATGTTTTTCTAATGAATATAGTATTAAATAAATAAAGTGAGTTTTTCACAATACTTGTGTTTATGTATTTTGAACACTTTATAAATATCATTAGAGTTATATAATTAATAGTGTGACGTTAAATATTGTATCTAAGTGTTTACAGGAGGATAATAAATAAGGATGATAAAAAATACTCTATAACATATAATTAATTATTCAATTAAAGTACGAAATCTTTAATTGTGCTACCAATGCAAGTCATTTCTATTAAGAAAAGAACAATCTTATCCAAACCATTAATATAGTGAGTTATTATGCTACTAGCAATTGTGGAATATGTGACGCTCATTTAACGACGTTTTATTGAAAACCGTCGTATTAAATAATAAATAAAAAAACACGACAATACACGAAAAACATGAAAATCGTCGTGGAAACCATAATTACAATGACAATTTTTTTTATCTGGCTTAAGAAAAAACCGTCGTGTAAGCTTTAACCTTATACAACGGTGTCACGCCTCGGAGTACGGGAGGTGATGTGGAGATTTAATTAAGTTAAACAGATGAAAATTTAGTTAAAAAAAACAAGGTTTTAGAATTAAATTTATAAATAAAAATGTGATAATTTGAAAGTCGTTTGAATGGAATAAGTTAAAGAAATAGAGTGAGTCATTATGATAATTAAACAAATAAAAATAACATTAAAATAATTAATTATGGGGTGGAATGCGTATGAGTCCCACTAGCCCACATATTGTGCACACACATATAGTACTGACAATATTATGATACAACCACAGTCCGAAAGTAAAGAAGGTTAAAAATCTTACATGCCTTGAATTGTAATTTAACCTACCAAATACTTCTACTGATCGTAAGTCCAATCGGCGGACTCTTCTCCAATCCTATGCTGATATCCACCTAGGGTTAAGATTTTAAAACAAATAAAATGTGACCGAAAGGCTAAGTAGGACTATATTTAGAAATTATTCAACTTTAAAAGAAATTTCTTAAAATCAGATAAACATGTAGAAACGAACTGAAACCATCAACGAATAGATAATTAAATAAGAAATTCAATAAAATATAATTTTCCAAAAATAATTCAAATAAATCAACCAGAAAGAATACCGTTTTTCCTTTCTTGGGCAAACCATACATAACTCACCACTGTAGTGGCCCAGCTGGGTTTCGGGACCTGCCCCCAAGGTTGTTCACTACACAATCCGATCTCTG
>CAMOHE010032349.1:0-23116 GCA_946598075.1 Artocarpus hirsutus | reverse complement strand
TTTCAATCATTATAATTCTCCTCGGTTAATAGGTTTTTGTCAAGTATCGAAGATAAAGCGTTTTTAGACATTTTTAATCTACAATAAAGAATCATATACCAAACATAAGCAAACATATTATAATAATTTAGTAAGATAACACAATCATCTAAAAGCATACAAATGTATTTATATGTCAAAACCTTGAAAATATCACAACCTTACAACGATAATTCCTAACTCAGAATTCAACAAGCTCCTAGGGGAGTCATGCCAAATTCAATCAGGAACACGGATCCCCTCCTAATTAATATATGCCATCTAGGACCCAAATGATCTAGCATATATTAATAATCATTTCTTTGGCCATTTAATTTTATTAACAGAGCTCCTAGGGGAGGTTAATAATAAAATTAACATGAGTGTATAACCATCGTTTCAATATTTTATCCATGATTTACAATCACTACCTAGGGGTGTGTAATCATAAGTCATGCTAAAATACCTTATCCTCTCAAAGATCCAATCTGGTACATGATAGAAATCCCTTCCTAAGGGTTGGGACCACCATGTTCTTCCTATGGATCAACGATGGAGGCCTTAGGTCCTCTCTTTGAAAACCTTCTCCCACTCTATTTTTTGAAATCAAGGTTTTATTTTAAAAGATATGCACGGAAAATTTTAATATGAGCGGCACTCCCTATTATAATGCATATTATCAATATACATGGCAAAACGTATTATAATGCAGACAAGCAAAGCAGTTAAGCAAAGCTACAAGCAAAATAATAATAAATAACCATAATATTATAGTTCCACCCTAGAGAATAGAAAATAAAGATTACAAGAGAATAATCAAAACATATTATCGATTCTTTATCCTTGAATCTCCAAGTTGTATCCCTCTTCTTGTAAATCCCATCTCCAAGTCTTCAATCCCGTATGAATCGAATACTCCATATTTCTGGTCAAATCCATATTTAATGTTTCTCAGAATTGTCTCAAAAATAAAATTACTAGCTCTCTGCCGGCAAGCCGATCTGTGTAATCGGCCTGCCGGTCATGATCCATCGGCCAGCCAAACTAGAAGTTTGGCCTACCGCCAGAGCTACTTGATTTCTGCCCCGTTGGCAGCCTACTGAACCTCACATCTGGCCTGCCGATCTACGACCATCGGCTTTCGAACCGGAGGGTTTGGCTTGCCGACAGAGCAAAAATCACCCTTTCCAGAAAATACAATTTTTTAATGTAATTCATCAATTTTATTTTCAACAATTCAAAAACATAAAATTAGAGACATAGGAAATACATGAGTTCGCCATCATCCATCTTGTAGGTCCGTCTTGTTCAAATGATTATTTAATTACAAAATTTTTACAAATTTAAAATTGAATAATAATTCTTAGATGAAGATGATAGTCCGTCATCTAATTACATGAAAAACCTAGATACATGTTCTAACCTCTAAGGAACCATAACCGGTATAATTAATTAATTAATAAATAATTAAATAATGATTTAATCAACCATAATTAATTAATAGACATTCACCACATAATCCATGACAACATATAATATTATATAGAAACCTAGAGTGCCAACTCTCTATAAAATTAAATTCAAGCACAGGAGAGATTAAGATCATATAATTTATATGTATAGCATGATCACAAACTCGCAAATTTATGTAAAAACCATGGCTCTAAAACCAATTGTTGAAAAAATAATACACAGCGAAATTTTAAAGATTTTAAATCAAAGTATTTTTCAAAACACAAGTTTGACATGCTATATATATAAATTAACCTGATCTTATTGACCTTGTATTCGCCGAAAAGCTACCGAAATCTATGTAGAGAAGTAACATTCCAAAAGAGCCTCAACCAACTAGTCTTCTTTGCTATTCTCTATCCACGATCGGAGTGAGTGTGGGCTCACACATACAGCTATTCCTCAAGGTGATTCTCCTTCCAACCAATTGAGAGAACCCAAAGCTAGTGTTTGTTATTTATGAACAAGAGCTTTCAAGGAGTTTCAGATTCTCACCAATAGAGTATCACTCTTAATCTCTCAATTGATCTAAATAACGCATGAGACTCACTCCCTATTTATAGAGGTTGGGTCTAGGGTCATTCCTTATCAGATAAGGTCTCAAAAATTCAAAACATAATCAAATTTGGGTCAATATCGGATGAAATAAGCATGAAAATGTGTGATTTTTAATTCGCGCATAGGCAGGCCAAACTTTCTCATAGGTAGGCCAAACTTACCTCATCGGCAGGCCAAACTTTAGGATCGACATGCCGAACTGCCGAAAAAAAATCTCAGCGAATCTTTTATTTTCCACCCGAGATTCTATAGGATAAAGTCCAGTTTTAATTCAAATAACCTAATAAAGAAGTTATCTAATTAAAACAACTTTATCTAGATAATCTCTAGGAAAATAAATAGATTCCTAATAATTTTACAAGTTTATCTTGATATAATTTATTCAAAATTAAATCAACTGATAAACAGACAAGAATTATCCGATCCCAATAATTCAACAAGTTTAATCTTGAATTAATTTTGTCACAAAATTAATTCAACCAATAAACAGACATGAATTATTTGATTCTTTCAAATTTCAACCAATCTAATAAGTCTGACATAAGTCACCAATAATTAGAAAAGCACACCGTATCGTTACAGGATTTTGTGAGCTAGCAAAGGGGACCAAATGGACCTATATAGTTCAAGCTCCCGATAATTATGAAACTCAATATCCTAGATATACATTTCATAATTATCAACTCCAATGCTACTCCACTAAAAGCTTGGAGCTGCACTCTCGAACTCTATAGAATTACGAAGCCCATATAGCTAAGTCTCCATGACATATCATAGTGTATCGTATCCCCATAGGATTATCCATAATCGGCTTAAGGATAAGTTCTGTCTTATCTTCCCAATTATTTTTATCTTACGTTCCATCATCTCACCATCGAAAAACTTACCATTTAAAAATAGTATACTATTCGGTTACACCTATGTATCCAAATGGTTGAGCGCTCCAGTTTCCTAATTACAGGATAACGCATATAAGAGCATATCTCTACTCCTAAAGAGGAGCTATGGATTCCATATCTATGAATAATAGGTCTACGTCATCAAGAGTCATGCCTCTAACGTACCGGCATGCATACCACTATTAAGATGTGGGTGTCGCCCTTTGGCACATCAAAAGACACAAGTCAAGACAACAGGCCCACTAGTCATCTTAGGATTAAGATACATTACAAATGATTGTCTAAAGTGAATCGATTTACCAAGACAGAATTATTAATCCAAATCAATTCACTTTATGTCCTGATCCAACACATCATCACCTATGATAACGTGTTAATGTTTCTATTCACGAAGTCCACCTTCGATGGTCAAGACAAACCATCTCCCAATAGAGATATAGACAACATAACAATCTTAACATGAATAAAGTGCCCAACTTTATTCCTTCGATTACGGATCTTATAATTTAGACCGTCACCTTAAGAATCGTGTCTTCCGAATAATATGTCCATCATATGCCCAATTCTTAAAGGTTTAGACCGATAGTCTCAGACTATTATTTGCTTATCATACATTCAACAAATATGAACGTAAAGAGGACAAGATTTGGTATATAAATAATAACTAAACTCTTTATTGATAAAAATGTCTCCAGAAACTCATTACATTTTTACTCCTTAGGGCATACATGTCTAACAATGATCTGGGTAACTATGCCTCAGAAAAGAAAAGAAAGCATAAGTTTTTCATGGCTTAATGCTAACCCATGGCTAAAGCCGCTCCTCATGCAACGTACAAGCAGATCCTCACTAAAAGTTGATTCTTTAGGTGGATGGATAACACCCCTCAAATTGTCACGAGAACAAAAGAAGTCACGGATAGGGTATGCAAGGGACATGAGAATGAAACCTTCTTCAAAGAATTATCACAAAGGCAATGATGTCAAGACATTTGTCCGAAGCACGAACAAGCATCTTGTTGAAAGAATTTCCCCATTTGGACCATTAATGAGGACATCGATATTCGATTTAGAAATGACGTAAAAGAATAGATAGGCATAGTACCACTACAGGGTTAGTGGTATGACATGCCATACGACTAACCAAGTATACGTATAGTATAAGAAGTAAGATTTTATGTATAAATAATAGGAGCTTCTGATAGGAAAAACTTTATGTTATGCAACCTGTTGAAGGCGAGTAAAGTCTCGATCTTAACAACGGTCTATAATATGCAATAATTGCTAAGAAAAAAAATAGAAGAGAGAAGTTTAGAAATTTCATGATATGAAAATAAGATTAATATATACATGAACGTTATGAACTATGATTGTTGTATGCATTATAAATGCAACATGACTTAAAGTATGATTGGAATAGTTGCCATCAAAAGAAAAATGTATAGCAACTCTATGATATCAAAGTATAAACGTCATGCCTATGTATAATAAGAATATGAATGACATGAGTATAAGTAATATGTGAAAGCAGACAAGTATATGTATGATATGTTTATGAACAACATGTGTATGTATGATATGAATGACATGCATACATATGATATGAATATAAATGTTATGATTGGTATTTGTGTCGGGATTATAAACATGATATGGCTTGCAAGTACCATGTAGTGCATAATGAACATGCACAATAAGGTCCATAAGAAACCGATCAGGGACCTAACCTTCTAGAATATGGTGAAGGGATAGATTCTATAGAATTAGAATCTTGATAAGGATAAATACATGAATCTTTACAAGAAGTTTGAATGTAAGTAGAACTTTAAGATATAAGAGAAGAACTTCCTAGAAGTCACAGATCGTCTATGGGTGGTTACTTCTAAACTAGTATTCGACCAAGCAGACTTCACAATATTGATCTCAAGATGAGATGATCCCTCCCCAACATACAATAAATAGGTTATGAGGATTGGTTGAACATCATCCTATAAAAAGTTAATATCACGTTAAGAAAAAGGTTGTTGAAGCAAAGTTACTCCCACTTACCTAAGAGATGTAAGTTACATCACAAGGGTATTATGCGATAACAAGAATGACAATATATTGTCATTAACATACCCGCTTAGGTGTTAAGAAAGAAAAGACTTCAAAATGGCTCAAAATCTGAACCCCTTTGATAGAACTATATGCCTCAGATAAGAGTAACCATAACAAAGGAAAGCCAGTGGAAATTCTTGAACAAAAGAATATATCCCACCATATGACTCGATGACATTTAGTTATCAACAGCCATAAAACCTTACCTAGTTTATGATAAGCAAATAGATACATTCTTTCTAGGACACAGTCTACGATGTTATTAAATGACTTTTAGTCATCAATGCATAGAGAACCAATTTAAGATAAGTAGACGAAGATGTCTGCTTAAGGTAGCGAATATAATATAAGGCTTACAAAATCCTGACTACTAAGCTAAGAAGACCACCTCAAGGAGAAATTGTCCCCCTCTAGTTAACGAAATCTTTAGATAGATGAGATTCTTGGAGTAAGTAAGATCGAAGACCTTAGAGTCTAACACCAAACCCTTTCTAGAAATCAGACTCTACAAAATACAGGCATAGGGATAATTAAAAAAAAACTCTTTAACTAGCTAAGACGTGCTATATTGAAGAGAAATCCTCTAGAATTAGTGGAAGAGCATACTAATGAGAGTGTTGGTCAATCTTTTAAGAAAACGTAGTTATAACACTGATGATTGGAACTAAGTCATTTAAAAAAAAGTGTGCTTAGTCATGTAAAATAAGCCCAACTAAGATGTCATCCTTAGAGTGGCATTTATTAGGAGTCATAGTAGAAAACTTCCAAAGCTGAGGCTATGAAGTTATGACATGTCCCTCAAGAAACGATAAACATAAGGAAATGGTTTCCTTTGAGAGCATCGATGAGCTCAGTAAGAGTATGGACAGTAAGAATGAGAGAATTAATAGCGTTTAGACAATATGATTAGTAAGTATTAGAATGAGATGTTGAGGCTTGGGACATAGCGGTGATTTAAGGACCATTTATATGCCCATCTTGACGCCAATAAAAGGTGCACTGATATTAAGATTAGAGATAATATATGGAGAGGATGACACATGTAGTGTCCACTACGTAAAGTAGTGCATCTGAGGATAGTTTAATAGGCACGTCTCAATAATAAGAATTGTGCAATAGGAAGGTAAAGTTTATTGAAAGCCCCTCTAGTCATGATAGAACTGACAAGATTCATCTTTGGACAAGCTAGAATATATTGCTGAAATATATATATTTTCCAAACCCCAAGTTAGTGATACGGTTAACACGTTAGAATTATTATGACACATTAAAGGACGTACCTCAGATAAGATCATAAGAATAGGTGTCCAGCCCAAATTGTTTATCTAAAAGATAGATGAACAAAAAAAAAAGACAAAAAAAGTGGGGTGTACATACACACACACACACAAAAAAAAAACCCAATAGGATAAGAAAAAGGTTCTCGTATATCCATTTCCCTCCTAGAAAGGAAATATTATTTAAACTCAAGGTTCAAAATCAAGAAAATCTTGGTAAATTCAAGGTTAGACATCAAGGACTATATTAAGAATAACTTGAAGTTGTCAATAGAACTACAATCCATAACCATGGAAATTGAAATACCATGATATCAAAAGACCGAACTTATGAACTAGGAGCATCAATAAAGGCTCTTGCTTCGAAATGTTGATAATAGAAACCCATTATCTATGAAAAAGAAACTTTAAGAACCTGATTAAGTCAAGATTAAGTTGACAAGAAGAGAGTGAAGACAAGCATACGGTGCCTCATTGAACAAGTTCATAGCTCTCAATCTGGATTAGATTTGACAATGAGATAGAATATGAGTGGAAGACCTTCTAAAAAGGCTCTTGAAGCCTAAGACACAATATTTTCTAGAACTAGTAAGGAAGTCTTGGAACGATATATTAAACTAAATTGGCCTAGAAAGAAGGAATACGTAGCCAACTATAGACACAAAATTCACATATAAAGAAAGGTAAGACATATCATGAATGTTGCCATAATAGAAACAAGATGGACTAGAATCTCGAATAAGAGATAAGTTTTACGAACTGTAATATGTAGTAAGATGGCATACATATGATTATGCCATTGAACAAGTTGAGACAATGAAGGCTAGAATGACATGATTTTCTATGAAAATAGGTGCTTAAAAGAGTAGAATTTCAATCTTAAGGTGGGTAGAATGTAGACAAGACTTTAATAAACCTCTTATAGGTTAAAAGAGATAGTATAGTTTTGCTCTTTTGAAAGAGCATACCTCACCCAGAAGTACAAGGTTTAGATCTAGAATGATTTCTTAATTATAAATGGGCCGTGAAAACAGTAGAACTACCCAAGCATTTATGATATGCTACAGTAGTATGTCCTAGATTCTAGAGTAAGTACAAGTAAAGGGAATCGAAAGTATGATTTCATACACTATGAGAATCTATTACCATGATATGTCGCTATAGTACGTTGAAATTTCTAGAATAAGCCCGCTTAAAGAGAATCTATGGTATAATCTTCTTATGTTAAGGGATTTGATGTGCCCCATTATATAGTATCATAGTGGGATTTTCTACTAGAAGAAGAATAAAACCAAGAGATACCCTACAAATATGAAAAAAATGGGAACAAATTTCTTTTTTTTCTAGTACTCCAAGGAAAGGCGAGACATATTTAAGAGAGATATGAAAGGATAAGTTCAAGTGTTATGAACCCTTAGACGTTTCTAAACAAGTAGATGAACATGTTTTAGACAGTCATTATCACTAGACTGGGATGACTAGATGATAAAAACCTATAGATTAAGCAATAAAAAGATGAACTTTCTAGTCAATTCCTAGTACCAGATCATGATTTGGATACGGATATGTAACCTAAGATACGAAATAGGATTAGTATAAATCCTGGCACAAGAGAAAGATGGCTTTAGTAAAATGAGACCATATTTTCATATTAAGATACTTGGGGTAGAATTGCTAAAAGAAAGGAAACCCCATAGGATTAAGTTATGAAGCTGTAGAATACCCCTAGTTTATCCTATTTTTGAGGACGAAAATTTTATAAGGTGGGTAGATTGTAAGGACCAAAAAAATCCAAAAATTAATAAGTATGATTAATTAAAGATTTTTTCATAATTACTCTGTTAAGTATTTGAAAAAGCACAAGTTTAGACATTATAAACACACAAATTTCTAAGGTCTTAATAGCTATAAGATTTTAGAAATAAATAATGTTATGAATGTACAAATTTATGTGCTTTATTTATGAGACATGTAACAATATTATGTTATGTTAGTACATTAAAATAATTATATAATGTACTAAACTAAAAGTTTATAATTCATTAATTTCATGTATGAGCGATAATGGTGACGATTATAAAAATCTCAACTTAAAATATTTAAATTGAGATTATGTGATAAAAGTGGAATTTCTCAACTTAAACTATGCTCATGCTATAGGTAAGAAAACCTATCAGCGACATTAATGGGCAGTGGTAAGTAGCAGACGAATGGTGGAGATGGGTATCGACACCGTTCACGCAATTTGTAATATTCCCACAGCATTAGTTCATGAATTTATGCATGTTTCAATTTTATGTTAAATTAAGAAATGAATTTTATGAATATGTTTTTATGATGTTATTATTATCGAAGTTTAGATGTTCATGCTTTGAGAAATTATTATATCGGATTTAAGCAAGTTTTAAAGAGCATTTAGTATGATTTTATTTCATCATTTAATATAAAATTCGTTTTGAAATAGTTTTATTTAAATTAAGAAATGTTTTAAAAGTAATAGTTTTTAAACCATTATCCTTTTATTTAAAGGAAAGTTTCAAGAAAATTATTAGGATTATGCTAAACATAATAATTATTATTACGTTATTATCATGTTTGTGAAATCAATTATTATGTTAGATTCCCGGAATTAAGTTTTGGGAAATGGTTATTATTTCCTTTTAGGTTTTATGTTAAGGATTCTATAGCAAGAATCCATATTTAAAAGAAAAAAATTATTCCAAAATTTCAATATTTTATGATTAAATGTTTAAGTTTATAGTTATGTTAAGTAATGGCCATGTAGGTGGGGTCATTACATAGATAGTCCCTTATTCCTATTTCCTCCTTTCACCCAAGCCAAATTCATTAGATTTCTCTTTTTAGCACTAGTAACAAAGAACACCATGTCAGAACAAGTAGAATAAGGAAAAGAAATCTTACCAACATCTTCCACAAGCTCTGTTGGCAAGTTTTGGTTCCCACAGGTTGAACATCCCTGGTAGTGGCAACGCCTAAAAATGTTTTTTCTTAAACGGTGGACGTTTGTAGTATAGAAAGGTTGCTGTAGTTGCAGGGAGGTGAAAATTTGTAATTTGGGAGATTGATAAATGTAAACATTCAAAAAGGCAAGTAGTTTTTCAAAGCAAAGTTAAAATAAAAGAAATAATTTTTTGTGATTTTTTTATTTCAAAATTTAAAACACAAAATTAAAACTGTGAAGCTTTGAGAATCTCTTGTATGTTTAACAACTAATATGTAATTTTAACTCTATTTAATAATTATCTAAAGCATTTGATTTATTATATCCTTTTTCATTAATTGAAATTACATTTACTATTTTTATAAGTCAATTAGAAGCGATAATATAGCAAGCCATAATGCAGTAAGGGTCTTCCTATAAAAGTAGCAAAATGATCATCTCTCACTAATGACTAGGTGCACTAATTATGAAAATTATAACCGCTGTCATTACAATTATAATTAACATAATTTTAATATAGAAAATATAATAACAAATCAAAATTAATATATTTTTATGGAATAAATTATTGCTTTAATTCCGAAAGCACCTCGTTTTATTAAATAGTTTAAGAATACACTATGCCATCTTTTGTCGACAATAAATCAAGCATTACCAAGCATTTATGATGCCAGTCCATGTCTATAATACAGTAGAAACTCAACTTAATAAACAAGCATGACTTTAGTGTTATTAATATTAATTATGCAATATAATTAAATTACATAAAGAAAGCATGACTGAATTTATGCAAGAATTTGACAGCATAACAACATTAACAATAATTTATTAAAAAGATAGAAATATAATTTATTCTACAAAATATAAGCATTACAATGCAGATATAGAGTTAAAATCCATACCAGAGTATTATGCATACAAGATCAGCTTTCTATCTCACCAAACTCTCTACACTAATTTAGGTATTATTTTATTATTTTTAAAGGATATTGCTTAGTTTAACTATATAGTGGAGAAAGCAAAAACAAATTAGAGAGGGAGAGAGAAGAAATGGCTTAAAGGCCAAGTAAGGGATGAGGGAACCGGGGTTGATGCCTGGTATTTATAGGCCTTAAAAGGCCCTGTTTATTTATTTTTTTAGTTGTTGATTTTGAAAATCATGGATCAATTGATCCGTTTCTTCAAAATTTTCAACGCCAAATTCCCCTCTACATTATGTGAATTTGGGTTCGAAATATTCTACTGTCTGGAGGCAAGACGCACGAGGTCAAGTGCGATCTTAAACGTTCTTTGCGTGATCCAACAGTCAATAAGTGAGCACTGAATTAGGCTCGGGTGAACCGAGTAGGACCAAATTATGGACCGTTATATCGATCCTATATGCAGATCAAATGGTTGGAAATTCGGTTGCATGTGAAGACAACAACATGAGATTCGAAACTGTATGAGCTTCCCTCTAATGTGTCTGGCGGCTTGTTTGCTTGTGATCAACATGCGCCAATCAAGAGTTGACACGTGGACTATACTGTTGAGAAACGGCTGACACAGCTGATGATGCATGACACACGTCCCTCGGTTGGACGGTCTAGATCGATTTTGCAACGAATCCAATAGGCAAAATTGTGCCACGTGTCCCTCAATTAATAAATTCTTATTTTTATTTTGTTTTTAATGCATTTGATATCCGATTTTACCCTTTTTAGTGTAGTTTTGCTTTGTTTTTCCTCTAGATTTTAAATATAAAATTCACAAACACACTAAAATTAATTATTTTACAAACATAATATTTATAGTAATATTAAAAATATTTATTTTACATTAAAACACATAAAAATAATTACAAACTTTTAAAATTTTTGGTCTCTTTTGGTTTGGCATAGATATGATTTTTAAGACTTAGAAATATTTTTAGAAATTACTAAAAGTATTATTGAACATATTTACATACTCAAAACACACTATTAAACACATTAACACTCAAAATAAAATAACCGCTTATTATTTTTGTGGTTTTGACTATTTACATATTAAACATGCGGTTAACACACTGAAATGACTCTAAATATATTATTAAATATAAAAAACATTAAAGAAACATTTTTAAAGATATTTACATGCTAAGACACTAAAATACTAATTAACACAAAAATACTATTAATTAGAGGATTTGATGAGAAATAAAAGCATAAATAAATGATTTAAGCCTTGTAAAATGTACACTTTTACAATCTCATAAGGTAGCTATCTCAGTGACGTCCAAACGGCCAATCAAAGGCTGTCGCTCTAACATGATTGTCGAATAGGAGAATAGAATGATCACACATATAGGCCCATCCATATAGTCAAGAATCAAGTGACCAAACCTTCCACATGCAAAGTAAAAAATCCAACTTTTCAGACTTGGGATTTATACAAACTACAAAGCCCCTTTTCTCCTAATCCCACCCAAACAAAGCTTCAAAGTGGCTTTGAAGTATTAATCGTCACTTAAATCTGAAGAAACCTTCCCACACACTTCCCTATGGTTCTCTTTCCAAGCTGATAGACATTCCAATAGTATTCCCCATAATCTCTACAATTGCTTCATTCATACTATCAAGAGGCAATCCATAAACATGAATCCAAAAGCATGTGTAGCATAACTCCTCTGCACCAGTTGTTAGATTATCTTCTCACAACTTGAAAACCAATAAGGCTATATCAAAAAAGTCCAAGGTTCCAATTCCAAGATTTGGTCTCTATATCTAGCATTCAAGAAAGATAACAAAAAGATATCAAATGAAACCTCTGTAATTGTTAACTTATTCTCCAATCCCCATAATTTTATCATAGTGGACATAAAAGTTCTCCTATTGAACATCTTTTTCGTTAATAGCCTTCCATTTACCTCTTCCTTTCCCTTTAGCATAATTGCATAATTAATCCCCACAATCTCTTCTTCCTCTATAGAAATGGAGAGGTTTCCCCATTTGCCAACATCTCTTCCATGTGAAAACACATACAAACTCACTAGCAATATCCTTGACCCATGAAATTACTAGAAAGAAAATGTTACAAAAGATCTGTTAATGATAGTAAAAACATATGGAACATAACTACAAATAACCTTTATTTAAGTAGACACACATTTTTTTAACCTTTTTTAGAGACCTAGTTAGATCCAATGATTCCTAACCACCCCCCAAATCTTCACATGTCTTCACTTGGTTTTTCCCAATTCTCTTTTAAAAAAAGTCCCCGCCCCACCTGCAAAACATCGAACCGACCGCATTGTGATTGACAAAGCTTACTTAAATTACTTGCAATGAATTTTGCTTATGCATATTCTTTTTTAGAGAAATAGTACAAAATGTTAGATTTTGTGAAACTAATAGTAAATTACGATAGTAGTTTTGAAAATGTATAGAAAACAGCATATTATTAATAAATCAATTATTTTAACACATCAAAAACCTAAAATACCCCTAACCATAAAATCTAATATTTTTCCCTTTTTTCCCTTCTTCACTAACTTGATGCATTTTTCTCTCTTGATATTTTCCCCTATTCTTTTCTCTCTCTTTCTCTCGCCTCCCTATCTCTTTGGTCTCTCTCTTCAAACTGTCTCTCTCTCCAATCTGCTCTCTCTCATCCTCAACGGTGTAGATTCGATCATCAACCATCATTGATGAAGACTTCTAGCTCCACGACGGCCATTTGCCTCATGATAATCGATCGTTCATTCTCTCCCTCTACTAGTGCCCTCGATGCTACTATGCAAAGATCGTGAGGAAGACAAACTCACGACTACATTTTTCATCTACATGGCCTTCAACAGCCCTGGTTAATGTGGGAATAATTGATGATGGTGACCTTCAATTCATGTGGAGCAACCCGCCTTTTCAGGCCATCACTTAACTTTCTTGAACATGTTTTCTTAACTTTTATTTTACTTACTAGTAAGAAAAGTACCAAGAAATTTTTTCCCTTAATAATATACTTTAATACATACTTGAAACTGTTGCGACTTTCACTGCAACAAAAATTCAAACATGAGTTTCAAACTTGCCTTAAATTTTAATTTTTTTTTTCTAAACATTTGCCATAAAACATTTCTTAGACATTTACTTTCTTGAGATTCTTACAGTAAAACTTGTTGTCAAATAGTGAAAACATTTTCTTGATCTAGCGAAAGACTTCTTGTAGTGGTTTCTATACCCAACCATCACATATGTCTCTCCATGACACCAAGCTTATCAACCGGTAATACTGATCTCCTATAGGACTATTATAGCATGAAGGAACTTGTAATGAACTTTCATTTAGTAAGTTCAAACATAAACTCATAAAATATTAAAAACAATTATTCATAAAACATTGCTTTTAATCTTCTCTCATAAAAATTTCTTCTTAAATAATACTTCTAAACTTTCTTATAAAATTTTCTTCATAAGCCTTTTTTTAAAAACATTTTTCATAAAATGTTTTTCATGACGTTCCTTAAAAAAAATTTCTTAGAGTGTTTTTCAGTAAAGAAAACTCTTGTAAACATATCATTAAAAGGAATTCAAGCAAGGTCACTATGCAAGATTTCCATTTATGCTCATTTATGAACTTTTTTTTATCATTCATAACTTACTTGAACTTTTATCATTGTTCTTATATTACTTTATCTTGCAGGCTTTAGTGTTCGTATCAACATCTTTGATCATGTGATCGAGACTTTAACATAGCATAATGCTTCCCTTGTGGAAGACTTAGGACCATCAAACAATGAGGCTATAACTATAACATAACTTATATACCTCACAATAAGAAGGCTGGCATGATACTTAATTTATATCTTTGATTTACCTTCTTGTATTTTAGTGAGCACATCAAATGCTAAATGTACCATGTGCTATAACTTAGCATTAAAATATTAAACATAACAATTGTAAACTGATTACAAATCATAACTTGAACTTTAAAATATGATGCATAACATATATAAAACATCTATTGTAATGCCCAGAAAAAAAAATCATTTATTTAATTCTAAAATTTATTTGGATTTTAATAATAAAGTTTCCTTGATAAATCGCATTTCTTTAAAAATTATGATAACATGAAATAATTACGGATATTACTAATGATGATTATGTATGTGAATTCTATGCAATTGGAGTATCTTAATATACAGATTTTGTGAATATGATTCCTCAAAAAATCTGTAATATACTCCTAAGATGGAATTTATATCACAATAATTATAAATTTTGTGATATAAATTAGTAAAGGGAAATACATATTAAATAAAGTAAATAATCATGCCATAGTCCAGTCAGTATCAAAATGGTTAGTTGTCGGTCAAAAAAGAAAAACTAGTAAAAGATTTTTATTCTATAATTCATCAGTTGATGAATACAATGTAAAAAGGCATAAATTAGTAAAAAAGAGTACACAATATAGCAAAAATGGAATTGATAAAGTACAAAATAGATATAAGAAATACTGTATTGGGGATAATCAATATGGGAAAAGGGGAGTCAATATAATTTTAGACTGATAAAGATAATATCCATACGAAATTTTACACTGATAGTATAAGAAAAATACAGTATAGTGTAAATTTATAATGTGTAAAAAGGTTGTAGGATCTGCTTACTTTAACATAAAATGTTCAAGTTTTGCCACCCACTGTATTGGGACACTCGGCAGCCCTTGGTAGTGGAGACAAAAAAATTCTAATTCAATTTTTTGCCCCAAAGTTGTGAAAAATTGCAAAAAAAAAAGCCCAAAAAGTAAGCTTTTTAAAAGAAAAAGGTAGTTAAAAATTAGAAAAAAAATTCCCTTTTTCTCTCCCAAGACACTGGAGGTGCTAACCCATTCTCTCAAAGTTTTCTTTCAAATTTTATCAAAGAAACCACTTCCAAGAAAGTCCAAGAGCAAAATTAAGTTTCAATTTAAGGTAAAACCTTAATTTTCTTTCTTCCTTTGAGTTTTTCTTCTTGGTTTTTGGAAGGGATTTTGGTGAGAAATCTCCCATGGTTCATGCTAAAGATAGTGCCAAGAACAAGTTTTGGTGGAAGACCTTAAAGTTCATCAAGGAAACTTTGGGTAAACCCTACACTTAACGCAAAAAAAAATTATGTTTTCCTTTGGTAACTTGTAATGTAATAACTAAATAAGGACTATGGCATGTTTATGGGATATTATGAGATGTTTATGTGATTTATATTGTGCCTTATGGTTATGTGGATTGTACAGAAACTAAGGTATGCATACTCAAAAACCCTATGTTTGAAAACTTAGTTAAAGCACAATTTTTTGATGTTTCAATGAAACTAATGGTTTTAATGGATTTTAAGGCAATTGAATTTGTGGGAAAGATTTTGGTTCTACCTAATATAGTGGAAATGATAATTTTTGTAAACAAAAGTTTGTAAAATTCTTTGGGGATAAAATTATAACTTTTTATTTGAGGGTAGTTTTGAAAAATGGCCTAAAACACCCTTGTACAGTTCAAATTTCAAGAAAGTTAAAACATGAAAGTTGTAGAATTAATTGAAATGGTTGAACAGCACTTAACGATTGGTGAAAATTTTGCTTGACTTATGAGATATGAAGTTTTCAAGTTTTAAAACCATAAAATTTCTTTAAAAGAAATATAAAAAAGTTTTTTTAAAAGGTCATGGATTCTAGAACTTGGGGAGTTTAAACCTCATTTGGGGAAAAAATTATTTGAATCCAAGAATGCAAAATGATCGATTTTGATTTCAGGGGCAAAATTGTCAAATTTCCACAAAATGGGGATAAAATCACAAAGTGCAGTTAGAATGAATTTTTATTGCAAAATGGGCATTGGTGTCTCAAGCTTATCATCATTGTTTTAAAAATAGCAAAACGTAAGTTTTAAATAACGAATGTAAGCTCAAAAAGTTTAAAAGACCCATTGAGGGCAAAAATGTCTTTTTCCTTTTTTTGCAAAAAGGGCCGAACGGGCCATAAAGTGCTCAATGTAGGAAAAAATACCCATAATGGAAAATTGTTCCCTAGCTTCAAGAGTTACAAGAAGGCATTTGTAGATAAGCAAGTAAGTTCTGTTATGCCTATGTTTAAAAAACAAACCCCGCTAATAACTAAAGTTAGTAGTTAATGTTTATGTTTGGTTGTCAACAAAGGGGTCGATTTTAAGTAAGCTAATAGCAAAAGATTGTCGGAATTGAAGGCGATTCCTAAAGGGGACAAAGAAAATTGATTTAAGTATGAAACAATAAATTGGTACGTACCAAATCCCACTTACAATGTGGATAGTAATAACTTTTTCTTGATAGAATACTCAATTTAAATTGGTTAAGCTTCATGCATGGTATGAATCTAAAGAATGGGTAAATGATGCGCAAAAGTACATAAGGAAGTATTGTACCAACTTCCAACACAAGGGGAGTTCCAAAAAATGATACAATCTTGATGTTAAAATGACCATTATATGCATTTGTTACTAACACTTGGGCCCTAGATAAGTTAAGTATAAATCATAATGAAAGATCACAAATGAGCATAACTAGATCATGCAAGTAGTTGGAAGTTCATCTTGTGGGCTAAGTTTGGACTTATTGAGTAATAGCTCACTTAGGTGTTCATGCTGTAGAAAATCCAACCAAAAGGCTGGAGTAGTACCAATGTGAAGTTGGCCATGGTGGATGGACAATTGTGTAGTAGGGTATGGAGTCGCTATAGTAAAACACGCACATACACACACACATATATATATTTGGTATTGATGAATATTACTGAAAAAAAAATACCAAACAAGTTATGTTATGGAATGTTAGTTAAGTGAATGTAATGAAACCTTTGTAAATAACTACGGTTAAATAGATTGTACTATTTCAAACTTGAAGTATAATTACGATTTTAGTTTTTGTGAAAAAAAAAAGTGTGTATGTTTTAGACGTTAAGCAACACTTAAAATGAGGAAAGGAATGCTTAGTTATAATATGAAAAAGGCAAGTCGTGACATATATAAGGCATTTGAAAATCAATTTCTTCATGCCATAGGTGAGATTTGAGACTTACTTAGATAATGCTCTTGCATATAATTCTATCCTTTTCCCTTCTATTAGTTGCCTTTGTGTCTTGTTCAAATGACAACGGACTATTAGCTAACCTTTCTCATTATCGACTTACTCGATCGATAACAGAACTTAAACTTTAACCTTTTATTCCTTTTACTTAACTTCATGACTTATCAATTTATCTTTCTTTTACTTAACTTGAATGTACCCTAATCAAATTTCCTGACTTAGTTGATGGTTTTATTACTTAACAGGATATAGATCATTTTCTGTCAAATGGCATTTTGCCCAATTCAAAGTGCTCGGCTCTGTTTTGGCTGTTTTATAAAAAATGATAATTTTATTCTTAACGGGTTTTTCGTGAGTCTAGTAACTTTATTAAACTTCTTGTTTTATTACACCATTCTGTTACTTACTAGGTACAAAGAAATTCCAGCTTAGGTGTATTTTCTTAATTCGGCTGTTTCAGGGTCCGTTTTGATAATTTTATAAAAAATGACCATTTTGCCCTTGACGAGTCTTAAAAAACTTTCGGAAGCCATTTAACTAAAACTTATCTTTCTTTATTTCTCATTGTATTATGGAAAACAAAACAATAATTTTCCTTTCGATGAAATCTATTTTATCAAAACTTTACAGTCCTGATACATAATTTGAAAATATTTAGGAATACGCCCTTGGTGCATTTTCTTTCTCTTCTTGATAAAAACTCTTAATCCTTTTAAACTTGGAATTTTTGGTTACTTACTGCCTATAGCAGTGCAAGAAACTAACATTTTTTTTGATAAAAATCTAGTTTCACATGGTTTTATAGTTTTGACCCGAAACATAAAAATATTGATACTTTTGCCCCTAGAACAAAAAAAATGATTGCCTTATACTAAAACATTCATTTTTTATAGCATTTAAAACTTCCTTAGACTCCTTGGCCTAATTAAAGCCATTTCATAACACTTTCTCTTTTTTTACGAAATTTTATGCTTAAAATCTCATAAAATTTATAACTCAAAATTGATAAAGAATTTTTATGAACTGGCTGTTATTTCTACTGGTTTCGATGAGATCTATTACTTTTATATTTTAACTTTCCTCAAAATCATTCATCTTAATGGTGTTCTTAGAATGGAAGAACCGAAATCAACTTGTTTTAGCTTCCAATTGGAATTTAAGTAGAATTTCTTCACAAAAGTTGTTCGGATTAATATTTTCAATAAATCTTATGTTGAAATCAGAAAATAATTCTGCCTTTAAGGGCTTCAAACACTAAAATCCTCAAAAAATACCCTTTAAGCACTTTTATGACATAATTGTTGCATAATTTGTTTTGATAAAGTTTAATCCCACTTTATCCTTCTTTAACATATTTATTGGCATTTAAGACTATTATCATGTCATAACATCTATTTAACATGCCACAGTCCATAAACATTATTACAAGCACTTGTTGTGCATAATAAAACATAAACTTTTCAAGCTAGAGTTTAGAATTTTACTAAGGTTTTCTCAAGTTTCTTAGTCCTCCAGTAGAGTGCTTGATCTTGGCTAAACTTCCTAAACATAACCATAGCAAAAACCCGCATCAAACCCTACTTAAATCTTCAAGAGAAAACACAAAATTCAAAGTGAAAAGCTTAGGTTTTACCTCAAAATTTGCTCAATCTTACTCTTGGACTCTTGAACTTGCTTCTCAGCTTGATTATGAGTTAAGTTTTTGAAAAATATATGAGTGAATAAGAAGAGGGGCTACCGGTTTTACTTAGAGCCAAAATGAGTTTTTTTTTTTAGGTTTTGCATGAAAATGATGGAGACCACTTTTTTTTATCTTAATCTTCCCTCCAATTAAGTAGAACTAGTGCAATTAGGAGGGGTGAGGTGGCTTTTTTCCCCACCTTAAAGGTATTGAAGAGCACAATGATGTCAAGAGATTAAAAAAATTGAAATGGTTGTTGAGATCAATTTGTTATCATTTTGAGGGGAAAAAGGATTTGTTGTTGTTTATTGTTGTTGTTGTAGATTGCTAAAGGATTTGTTGTTATTTTATTAAAAAAAATAGAAAAAAAGATTTCTTGTTGTTGTTGTGAGACCTAGTATTGTGTACTTGTTTTTTTTTTCTTTCACTTTTGTTTGGCATTTGGTGGTATTTGTCAGCTACCAGGAACTTCACCAGTGTCGATGGTGCTCGGCGACATCGTTGGCAGTCTATTGAAGTCGCCAGTAAATTTTTGTATTTATACGGTAATACAATATTATAGAGTAATATTATACTTCCTGGCCACTAGTGGTTTGGCGAGTAAATTTTTTGTATTCACAAGATAATACAGTACTACCACAGTAATATTATATTTCTCAACTGTCGGCAGTCCGGGGAAGTCACTAGTCAATTTTTTGTAGTTACACAATAATACAACATTACTATTTGCTAGCCACCAGCGATATGGCAAAATTGCTAGTGAATTTTTGTATTTACACTGTAATATAGTATTACTAGATAATATTATATTTCCTAGCCACAAGTGATCCGGTGAAGTTGCCGTTGAATTTTTTGTATTTACACTATAATACAGTATTACTAGAGTAATACTTTATTTCCTAGAGGGTGGAAGATATAGAGGAGAAAAAGGTAGAGGTATTTTAGAGTTTTTGTTCTCAATTTCTCATAAGATGTTATTTAATTTCTTATGATATGCTATTTATTACACATTTTGAAACTATATAAATTATTTACTAAGTTTGAATCTAAATATAGTAGTTTGATCCCTCTCTTTTTCATACACATTATGCAATTCTTTTTTTTTTTTTGGAGGAGTCTGCTGTTAAATTACTTACAATAAGTTGCCATATGTAAGTCTTTGATTAAATTAATTTCTATCTATAGATATACATTTTCTACATTTCTATGATTAAACTAATAACGATAGATATGCATTTTCGACATATCTTTGATTAATTTACGTACCATAGTTATGTATTAATTTTCCGTGTATCTATGATTAGTTGCTTACTATAGATATAAATTTCTCCATATCTATATTAAATCACATACTATAGACATGCCATATCAATCAGATAAAAATCCAATGAAAACAAAAGAAATCTTTAGGAAAAGGAAGAAAAAAGTTGAAGTCAAATTCCAACCAAAAAAAAAAGGCCCATAAATTCATCATTGTCATAAAACAAAACAAAATATAACAAAGACTAAAGAGAACAAGAGAAGACACAAGAGAAAATGAGAGACAAAACAACTTTCTATACTTTCACTTGTAAGGGATAAACATACAAGCTTAGCACAACCTCTATTTATAGGCCAAGAATCATACCTAAAGATAGTAGTAATAGACATAACTTACATACGTTATATATACAATTAAGGGAGACATAATGCACAATATTAGGAGGGATTCAATTGTGAGATAATGTGGTCTAAATGTGAATTATAAATTTGAAATGATACCTTTGCATGTAACTCATGGAATACCAAGAGGTGGCATCCATACATACACACATTTGATTCACAACACTTCCCCTTAGATGTCCACCATACAAAGAATATGCCTCATTAAAAACCTTACTAAGAAAAAATCCAGTGGGAAAAAATCTTAGTGAAGGAAGAAAGAGTACATAATTCTTATATGCTTTGCATTTAGGATTGCTTCATTAAAAATCTTACGAGGAAAACCCAACAGGACAAAAACCTAGGCTAAGGGAAAAAGAGTACCGTATGCAGTGTCTTCCCCTTATGTCAACATCCCTTCTTCAAAGATCTCTAAGTCCTTTAAGTTGGACAATACAAGCTGCATTATCTTCATACAACATAAATGGACTTTCTTTGTTGAATGAAAGATTATGTTTCTCTTATATGTTGCACTAGGGATCTTAACCATACACATTCTTGAATTGCAACATAAATTACCAAATCTCAGCATGATTCAAAGGTGTGGTGTTTAGGGTTTGCTTTGTCAAGTGCCAAAATATAACTGTACCACCATATGTAAACAAATAACCTATTTGTGATTCTACTTTATGTGGATCAAACAAATATCCTATATCCGAATATCCAATCAATTTCGACTTGGAATCTTAAGCATAATACAAACCCAATCTATTGTACCATGAAGATAACCAAGTATTTGTTTAACACCATTCCAATGTCTTCGAGTTGGTGAAGAACTATATCTGGCTAGTATGCTAATAGAGAATGATATGTCAGGTAAGCTAATAGAGAATGATATGTTAGGTCTTGTGTGGTTAGCAAGATACATTAATGCACTAAGATATGGTACTTCTAGACCAAGAATTTCTTCAACGTCATCTCGAGGACAAAAAGGATCCTTTTTCACATCAAGGGATCGTACAACCATGGGAGAATCGTACAACCATGGGAGAACTCATTGGATGAGATTTATCCATATTAAAATGCTTAAATATCTTTTCAATATATATTGACTGATGAACAAAAATCCCTCCTGATAAATGCTCGATCTGTAAGCTGAGACAAAATTTTGTTTTTCCTAATCCTTCATTTCAAATTCATTTTTCCAATATATTATCGTACTTGTAAGCTCTTCATGAGTTTGAATGATGTCCAAATCATCAACATAAACTACAATAATAGCAAATCCAAACTTTAACCTTTTAATAAAAACACATGGGTATATTGGATTGTTAATATATTCTTCTTTCAAAAGATATTCACTGAGATGATTATACTACATGCGTCTAAATTGCTTTAATCTATATAAAGATCTTCGTAATTTAATTGAATACATTTCTTGGAATTTTGAATTGCATACTTCAGGTATTTTTAGCCCTTTAGAGACTTTCATGTAAATGTTATTTTCAAGTGAGCCACACAGATAGGCTGTTACAATATCCATCAGACACATATGAAGTCCTTCTAAAACTGCCAGGCTAATAAAAAACCTAAATTAATTGCATCCACCACTAGGGAATATGTCTCCTCATAATCAATACTAGGTCTTTGTGAAAAGCCTTATGCTACAAGTCGTACTTTATATCTGGCAACTTCATTTTTCTTATTACGTTTTCACACAAAACCCTCTTGTAGCCTACAGGTTTTACACCTTTAGGTGTTTGGACAATAGGCCTAAAAACTTGATGTTTTTCAAGTGAATTTAATTTTGCCTAGATTGTGCCTTTCCATTTTGGCCAATCATTTCTACGTTGACATTCTTCAACAAACTTTGGTTCAAGATCCTCATTTTCCTCTATAATATCAAGAGCTATTGCATATGCAAATATGTTGTTGACAATAATTTCATTTCAATTCCATCTTTTTCCTGAAGTGACGTAGCTTATTGAGATCTTTTCATTAACATCATTTTAGGTACCGGAACCTCTTCTGGAGTTAGTTCTTTAGCTATGTCAATTGTTTTTGTACTAGGCTCTTCAAGGACATTAATAACCTTGGAAATGCTAACTTGCTTATTATTTAGCTCCTTTTTCTTTCTTGGATTTTTATCCTTGGAACCAATGGGTCTACCACGCTTTTAGCATGCCTTAGACTTATTTGCTAGCATATTAATATTTTTTTGGAGGAACATCAATTTAAATAGGAGAATTTTCTGTTGGTGATGTGCGCTAGGCCAATTATGTAATGACCACATATTGACTTCATTACATTTGCATTTTATTAATAAAGAGGCATTTTCATTATTATTATTATTATTTTATGAATAGTTAATTCTGCCTAAGGTCATCAAGTATGTGACTTGATAGTAAAACTCTTAGGTAA
>CAMOHE010032343.1:0-28457 GCA_946598075.1 Artocarpus hirsutus | reverse complement strand
CGGGTCGAACCAATACATCATTTCTCAAATATGTATCTATGAGTTGACTTAGTATCTCATACACATGATTAGTAAAATATAATCATCAGTCAAACTTTATACTAGTCTTCATTCATTATTATCCCAATAATAATGACTGACTATGGATAATTTAGAATAGAATTCAATTTTTACCTAAGAGTTTTACTATCAAGTCACATACTTGAGGACCTTAGGCAGAATTAACTATTCATAGAATTAGAATAAAAAAAAATAAAAATGCCTCTTTCATAATAAAATGCAAATGTAATAAAGTCAAAATGTAGTCATTAAATAATTAGCCTAAGGCATATCACTAACATCGACAACTTTCAGAACACCCATTTTAAATCAAATCTTATATTTCTTTACTTCTTATAATGGTGCAAAAAACAAAACATTAGCTTTCCTTTCGATAAAATCTATTTTATTGAAACTTTAGAGTTTTGACCCGTAATTTAAAAATCTTGGCGATTATGCCCTTATTGTTTTCTCTTGTTGTTTACTTGATAAAAACTCTAAATCCTTTCAAACCTAAAATCTATGTTTATTCAATGCCTATAGTACTGCTGGAAATCAACATTTTCTCAATAAAAATCCAATTTCACAAGGCTTTATAGTTTTTGCTCGAAACGTAAAAATCTTAACATTTTTGCCCTTGGAATCAAAATTAACCACCTTATACTTGAAACGTTCAATTTCTCACACCAGTTAAAACTTCCTTAAACTCCCCAGTCTAATTAGAACCATTACATAGTATTTTCTTTTTTTACAAAATTTTATGCTTAAAATCTTGTAAAATTCATAACTTAAAATCGGTAAGGAATTTTCATGAGTAATCTATGATTTTTAATTGTTTCATTGAGAACTACAAATTTTATGTTGTAACTTTCCTAAAGATCATTCATTTTAATGACGTTTTTGGAATGGCATAAGCGAAATCAACCTGTTCTGTCTAATTCCTACCAAAGTTCGAGTGGGATTTCTTCAAGTAAGTTATCCAGATCGACATTTCCAATAAATCTCATATTGAGCTTAGAACATAATTCGACCTCTAAGGGTCTCAAACACTAAAATTTTTCAAAAATTTGGATTTTTATCTCCATCATTGCTTATCCTTGATCTTCAACACTTGAACTCATGATTTAGAGGCTTGCAATCATCAAACTTTTGAAAGAACCTTTTACCTTAGGGGTTGGTTTTTGGGAGGAAGAAATGGACTTGTTTTTGGTTTTCTAAATGGGCATTTAACTTTGTGATTTCTTCCTAAAGGCTAAAATGAAAATGTTTTTGCCCAAAAATAAGTCCCAAAACCGATCTCACAAGCGGTGGATGTGGCTTTTTGCTCATCTTAAAGGTGGAATCTAGGTGGGTCCCACAATTATCTTTTTAACAGTTCAAACTTCAACTGAAAGTATTTTTCCTATACTGCTATTATTTTTATCATACTACTAGCATTCTTTCCTATATCGTGTTTCATGGTTTACAAACTTCTACACCATATATGTTGTATAATTCATATGCTACTTAGCTTTACACTAATTTCTATACTGCATTACTTTATGTAGGATAATTTTCATATTGTTTAACTTTATTAGTATAATTTCTATACTGCATAAATTTATCAGTGTAAACCTTATACTGCATTATACTCATACTGCATAATTTTTGTACCTCTTAATGTTTATACTTCATAATTTTCATATTTTTATATAATATTTTTTCCTTAAACTTTATTTCTATCTTAAAATTTGTTACAACACACTCTGTGATAATTAGACTTTCTAGCTTATTTTCATATCATTTCTTCCTTGTTTAAGATTATGGTATCATTTTTAACCTTGAAAATCCCATTTTCACTTTGATAGAATTTTTCATAAAAATTAGATTTAAAAAATAACCCTCGTAACACTAGAATTATTCCTTAAATTCTTAACAAATTTTTTAGCATAACAATTTTAGCTCATAAAATTTGTTCATAAATATTTAACAAGATCCCTAATTATTGTAGGTGTCATAGTTGAAACCTTCAAAGCAAGATTAGTTGTTAAATGTTGTACTCAAAAAGAGGGTATAGACTATAGGGAGAGTTTCTCTCCTATGGCAATGCTTAAGTCTATAAGAATTCTATTAGCTATTGCTACACATGTTGATTTGGAGATATGACAATTGTATGTCTAGACAGATTTTCTTAATAGCTATCTTGAAGAAGACATCTATATGCAACAACGAGAAAGGTTCGAGATTGAACAATAAGAACATAAGGTCTGTAAACTAAAGAGATCCATTTATCAATTGTAATAGGCTTCCTGATCTTGGAAACTCAGATTTGACCAAGTGGTTAAAACTTTTGGTTTTGATCAAAGTATCGATGAACCCTATGTTAACAAAAAAGTGCAGGGTAACACTATTACTCTCCTAGTCCTTTATGTCAGTGACATACTCTTCATTTGAAACGATGCAAGAGTATTGTCTTCTATGGTGAATTGGTTGGCAAAGCAATTTGATATGAATGATCTAGGAGAAGCTAGTTATATCTTAGGCTTAAGCTTATGTAAGGTCGCAAGAATAAACTTCTAGCAATATCCTAAGCTTTTTACATAGACAAAATTCTGGCAAAGTTTAACATGGATAATTCCAAGAAATGTCTACTAACTTTTGGACATGGAATTCATCTTTGAAAGGACCAATCTCCAAAGACCCCTGAGGAAGTTGAGAAAATGAGACATATTCCTTATGCCTTGGCTATTGGAAGTCTCATATATATAATGTTATGTACTATGCCAGATGCTTGTTTCACAGCTGGTATGGTCAGTAGATATCATCCAAACCTAAGACCTGAGCACTAGATTGGAGTCAAGCATATACTTAAGTATTTAAGGAGAAAAAGAGATTATTTGTTTGCGTATTCTAGTGATAGCCTAGTTCCACTAGGTTACATTGGTTTTGATTTTGAATCAGATAAAGATTCTAGAAACTCCAATTCTATATATGTGTTTACACTTGGTGGTGGAGCCATCAATTGGAGGAGTATGAAACTCCACCATAAAATTCAAATATGTAGCTGCTTCAGAAGTTATAAAGGAAGCTATATGGCTCAACAAGTTCCTTGATGAACTTGAAGCAGTACCTAGTGCAAAATTAGCTTTCTAAGAGAACAAGCTACACATATATTTTTACTTGTTTGAAGGAACTTTTGGCTCTTTAGTGGATGTCCATGTGAGTTTTCAATAATTGTTCACATAATTATTGAACCAGGATGACCAAATGGTCATGCCACAAGGTCAATATTTGAGGATTTTCTTTAACAACCATATGTAATTTAATCACATTTAAATATGTGTAATGCAATCACTAGGAAAGTTTTGGTGTTTTTTAATATGTACTTCTTTGTATAAATCTCAATAGTAATGTACACATACTTCTTATTTTGTTCAGTCTTAGAATGAGTACCATATCTGTAAAAGTATATGTCATTAAAACTCAACAGATGCCTTTTGGATTTTGAAGAAAACAAAGCATTATTTATGTAAAACTTAGTTCCATTTGGGAATATGAAACAAGCTTTACTAGTTCATTCAATCAAGCCTGTAGGACTTGATATTGTATTTATAATTGCCTTTGTCAGTTTTAAATTTTAGAAGTACCTTTTATTTTTGAGGATAGCATACATTGTACCACTATCTGGTATACAAATATACCTAGCATTAGCTTTGAAATTTGCTCCTTTATTAATATTATCCATGTAACACCCATCAATTTTAATGTAATGGATCATGTCTAATTAGTGACGATGTTAAGTAATTTCTTCATTGATACGTGTTATGATACATGATATAATGGTACCGACCATTTTATTTTAAGTATTATGACAGGTGACAGTCACATAGAATTGATATGCTCAAGTGTTCATGTCATTTACGTTGTGTGTTTAATAATGAATTTATAATAATTTAATTCTTTGATGAATTTTAGTGTATTAAGGCAAATCAGCAAGCCGAATCTTCAAGTTTGGCAAGCTGAATTGTCTCTCACGAAACGGCAGGCCGATGAATATGATCGGCAGGTCGAAGTAAACCATCAGCAGGTCGAAGACAGTTGACGAGCAATTAGCAGAATTCTCCCAAAATTTGTGATTGAGACAATTACGATGATTGGATAAAATTGGATAATTTAATGTGATTGATTGGCATATTTTTTTGATAAATTTCCTCATTTTAGGAAATGAAATGTTTGACTTTGGATTGATTGGATTTAATTAATATGGTTCTCATTTTGAAAAGGTAAAATATGGTAAGTAAAAACAAAATTGTTGACTTTCCCCAATCCTCTCCACTTCCCACGTGAATTGACCACAATTAGTCAAAAAATTCTAATGTTATAGAAAGGAATAACTTTCCCTTTTTTATGCCATTCTCAAATTCTTACGATAATTTCACTCTTTCTCTCTCTCAGAAATATTTTCTCAAACTTTTTCTTCCTTCACCACGTTCTCTTCTTCTCTTCTCTCTTTAATTTCGGTTGCAAACAATTAAGAGAAATATTGAAATTTTGTTGGGTTTAATTCAAGGAGGTTTGAGAAGAAATTTGTTTAAGGTAAGAACTCATTTTTTTTGGTATTTCTAAAATGCATATCTCTTCTTAATCCGACTGCCATATTTTTGTTTAGGAATTTCCGTTGGTTCTAAAATTTTACTATGTTAGTCATTTATGTGTTATGTGATGTTCCTCCAAATTTCAAGTTAATTGGATTTTTCTATGATAAGTTATGAATTTTCTTCTCTCTATTACTCACAGTAAATTATTGCTGTTTGGTTGTGTTGCACAAAAATATGGGTGTTGTTCTTAATGCAAATGAATGCTATTTTTCATGAAATTTGGATGATATGTTCATGTATATACTAAGTTATGGACTGAAAATTTTAGTGATGATTTGATGAATATTTTATGTGTTACAGAATTTTTATTGAAGCTAGGTTTTAGACTATCTTAATGGTAAATTGTTGAACTTTTATGTGTGAAGTTTTTGTATGATTTAATAAACTTATTAGATAATGAAATATTTTTGTACTTCTGTAATTATATGTTAAAAGGTTTTCTTAAGAATTTTAGATTCTAAATAATTTTATTTTAAATATTGGAATATGAAAAACAAAATGTATGCAACTCACTACCTAATATGCTGAAAGTCATTTTGTTCATGTCTTCCAATGCATGTTTTGGGATGGTTTGAATTTTATTAAATGGTGATTTTTGGCTATATTGCAATTTTATGTGTCTATTATATGTAGTATTTTTATGAAATTATTTTGGGATATAGATAATTTATTATGTGAATGTAAGTTAGAATTGTTCACTGTTTTGCTAATGGCTAGTAGATTTTTATGAGTATGATTGTATGATTTGTTTAAAGCATCAAATGGACTTTTTATGACCAATGAAAAATCATGATAATATGTTTATGTATTAATTTGGTTCCTGCCAAGTTTGGTGCCCCAAATCAAGTGTGAATGTTGAGTTATTGAGTTATGAATTCATGAAGGTCAGAAAATATTTGTATTGATAGTTTTGTTCTAATGATCTATGGTTAAGGAAGCATATTATGAATTATGTTTGCAAGAGATGAATGCATGTGTGATGTTATATGGAATGGATAACGTTATGTGGTGATAATTAATTCTATGAAAATAAATATTAATTTTATGTATCTTTAAATAAATGTATGGCATGAACACACTAAGAAACAAGCACATCGTGACTGCGGTGACATCACCTACAATTCAATTAAGGTTAAGTAAGCTATACAAGTAAGTACATTCTCACCTACAACATGATATGTTTTATAAAGGTTTGAAATTATGTTCATGATGATATCAATGATGATTTTATTTAAAAATTACTTATGAAAGATTTTTATGTTCAAAAAGTTATGCATGTATGATGATGACATATTTCAAAGCATGAAAGTTTAAATAAGTATATATGTATCACCTAAATAATTGTTGCACACCAATGATATGCTATGTTATGTTTGGTTCAGGATTAGCTATCTTTCTCCTCTCATGACGGCGCGCCTACAATGATGATTATGGTGCAACACTTGGGCCCTTAAGATAAAATGAATTAAGTTTTAATATGGACAATGTAATGAAAGATATGTTCCTTATGAAATTGTGCCTAGTGCACTATTATGATGATAATGATGATGATGTTCATAAAATGTTTTAAGATGTGAGATATAAATGTGCTTACTAAGCATTAGCTTATTTAGTTTTATATCATGTTGTAGATAAGGGTAAGAAGATAATGGAATAGGTGGAGGGCAAGGAAAGGCGTGTGAGCTAAGCAAGATGGATCAAAAATGGAAGACACCAAGGAAAGAAGTTTTAAAACTTATGAACTATGTTATATTTTTATTTTATTTCTTTTTGAGTATGTTTGACTTCTGCACTTTAAGGTATTGGAACTTTTTTAATAGTACTTTTTGATTTTTGACAATTGGTCGGCTTGCCAACCATAACTGGTCAGACTGCTGAAGAAATTAATCGGCCTGTCGATTGCCAAGTTTCGACCTGTCGATCTTATTAATTTTAAAACCCCATTTTGCAAAGCCTATGGTGGCCTCTCGAAAGATGATCTTTGGCCTGCCAGTCGAGTTCGGCTTGTCGAAGTCTCAAGTTTGGCCTACTGAACTATGTAAGCATATTTTGAACTATGTGATTTTTATTATGAATTTAATATTTAGTGTGACAAACTATTTAAAGAATGTTTATGATCAAGTAATTTTATTTAAAAAAAAATTATGCATGGATCCTAGGTTATGTTTTCAAATTATCTTTTAATTAAATAGTTTATCTTATAATTTAAGGAACGAATGTAACGACATCTATGACGTCCGTAAGGGGGGGCCATTACAATCCATATCAAGCTTCACATAAAAATAAAGAATTTAATAAGAACATAGTTTCAAACATATTATTAGATAAGTAACATTTTATTTTAGATAATGCATAACATAGCATTCATAAAACATAATAGTAATACATTCAAAAATTACAAATAAAGTATGACAAAAAAAAATTAAGTTTCACATTTATTAATTAGTTGCCACAAATTCTTTGTTAGTAAAATCATCAGTGAAATCTAAAGCATCAAGATGACTTGAATCATCTGTTGTATCAAGATATTTGATAAAATTCACTTCTTTTTCTTTCTCTTGTAGAGATGCCTTATAAAGTTTGCAAAGATGCTCTAGCATTCTACAGACTCAAGCCCAGTGCCCTTTGGTACTATATCTATCACAGTAATCTTCTGGATTCCAAGAAGAATTCTTGCTAGTATTTTTCCTTTATCATGCTTCTTTTGATTGTGTGGATTTGTGAAGGGTTGTAAAAACCACTTGACTGCATCCCCGACCACTACCATAACCACGACTATGTCCATGTCCACGGCCACGACCACAACCATGACTATGTCCTCATTTAGAGTTTTCAACACTTGCAGCATTTGCTTTTGGAAACTTTGTTGAATCAATGGGATGAGGCTAGTGATTTTTTATCAAGAGTTTATTATTCTTTTTTGCCACTAGAAAGGATGAAATAAGTTCAAAGTATTCTTAAAACCCTATAAACTATATTGTTGCTATAGGGTTATGTGGGATGCATGCAATGTGGAGTAAGTTTTTTCTAGCATTTGCTCATCAGTAATTTCCTCCCAAAAAAATTTCAATTGTGAACGTATTCTTAACATGGCAGAATTATAATCACTTTCTTAAAAACTTGGAAACGAAGAGTGTTCCAATCATCATGGATAGTGGGACGTATAACTTCCTTTTGATGACCAAATCTTTCTTTAAAATCCTTCCATAGAGCACTTAGATATTTTATAGTGAGATATTCACATTTTAAACCCTCATAAAGATGTCTGCGAAGGAAAATCGCCTTTGCCTTATCTTATGATGATATGATATTGTCTTCATTGATTCTCTTCAAGAAACCCATTGACTCAAGATGTATTTTTACATCAAGAGTCCAAGGCATAAAATTCTTTCCTATGATATCCAATGTAATAAACTCAAGCTTTGCGAGGTTTGCCATGGTGATAACTATAATAAAATAAAATAATAATTAGAATTACAACTTTATTTATTTAAAACATAAATAGTACGAGCATTACATGTTAAATATAATAACAATTAACAAAAGAGGAAAAATAAAGAATATAATAAATACAAATAAAAAAATTAAACTCCATAGGAGAAGATTCTCCAATAATAAGAAGAATAACAAAGGCAATGAAGAGAACAATTATAACCATTAAGAACAGATTAAACATTTTGTGAAAATTTTAACTATAGACAATATCTAGAGAGAAGAAGAGAAGTTGAAAGATAAAATATTGAAGTTCAAAATTTACCAATTTATAGATCAAAAACTAGCTGTTTGTGACTATTATATAGTCCTTTATTACCATTCGAATAGTATAAAGATGGTATTATCCTTTATTGATATTTTAAGAAAAATACAAAGACTATATAAACGAATACATAAACAATAATCAACTACAAGAAAATTTAATATAATCAATAGAGAGTTAGGAAATATATATATATATATATATATATATGTATGTATGTAGGAATAATAGTATGTACATGTTAGAACAACAATAAGCTATTAATAGATAGGAGATTTGGCCTTTCATATTGAACATAAATAGAAGCAATTAATAAGTTGGTTGCTTAGCCTTCCATATTAAACATAAATAGAAACAATTAATAAGTAGAAGGCCTAACCTGCCATATTGAACAGAACTAATTGAGTTAAATGATATACCTTTTGCTTTTACTTACTAGACATGGAGATTTGTGTAGGAACTAGAGTGTTTGTATTGATAACGTGTTATGAAAACTAAGAAATGCAACACTAAATTATGGACAAAAAAGAATTTTAGAGAGAATTATTGGAGAGAAAAAGTAGAAAGAGATTCTCTTGTTTATTATGAATGAGTTGTGTTATGAATGCATGAGGAAGGGGGTATTTATAGAGAAATTTACAATACTATTTACTAATATTATTTACCTATAATATCTTTGCTTATATCGTCAATTGTTACTACTTACTCAGGACTTTATTTTCACAAGTTTATTGATAGACAACCATCTTTTCGGATAAGTTTATAACATATCATTTTTAGACAAAGTTTATAACACTACTTTTATTTTCTGTTTGAAAAATATTCCATATGGTTCAATTGGCATTAAATGTAGGGGTGCTACAAGTACTAAAAATCTGAGTGTTTAAGAGAGTCATATTGTAATAATTAGGCGCCTTTGTCGGCATGTTGGGGGCCCTTTGTATGGCCTACATGCACAGAGGAAAAGAAAAAACTAAATAAGTTCCAAAAAGGCATCCATAAAACCTTGTGATAAACATTAGCACTAGCAACTCCACCACCAACGCCCCATTACCAAAAAGCTCACATTATAGATCAAAAGTTTGGTGTCCCGTAAATCCTTCCCCTAATTCAACCTCTTTATTAATCTCACCAAACGCATCTCTTTGCCCAAGTTCCTTTCAATAATTCCCAACATCGATCAAATTATATAATAAGATGCTCCATAGGATGGCGATTCTAGGGCAGAACCTCCAAAACATTAGGAAGAGCCCCAGAGTAGCAGACGAGAGCATGTTTGGAGGTGGAAACCAAGCAGAGTTACCAATCGTGGACAGAAGATCAACCCCCAGATGGAAGGGTTTGGCGATCATTTGTAGCATCGTCCGAGCTCCGATTCTGTCGTTCTTTTCGTGCTTTTCTCAACCTCGTAATCACGTCAATGGTGGTAACATCACTGCTTATGGTGTCTGGGCTAGTGGCGAGTTTGCGCAGACATCGGAGATGAACCATCTTATGGTAAGTGACAGCATGCGTTATGCAATCTTGATGTGAAGATAAAAAAAAAAAAAAAAAAAAGGGAAAATAATGTAATTAGTAGCAAATTTGTTTGGTTAATTTAGAGTAGAAAGAAAAACAAAAGTGATTTTGATCATTCGACTTTTGTGGGATCTCCATGTAAAACTTTATTCTCGTTTTTAAACCGGTAGTGATATATGCATATTGTTTAGTGGGGATGAGAAGTACAACATATGTGTAAGCATATTTTTAGAGCTTTTTGTTTTAATGGAATCTCTTGCTTTTTCTTTTGCTTTTTCTTTTTTATATAAGGGGAGGGAAAATGGTTAAAGTAGAGGGACTTACAACTAATTAAACTGCCTATACTTGTCGAATCTCATGCTTTTAGGGTAGTGTATAAATATACATGTTTCAGTTTTATTCTCTGTCACTTTGTGCAAGCAAGTCTCATAAAGTTACAAACGCAATAACGGATTCTAAACAACACGCTTTGGATGGAAATTAAGCATTAATTAATCTTTACTTGGAGCCACAAAACATACATATGGAACTTTCAGAGTTGGTGTTTAAGTCCTAGATTTCAAGTAACTAGGGCGTATATATAGCATACATATCTTCCATTTCAAATGAAATTTGATAGCGGAGACAGTAGAGGAATATAATATTATATGTGGGTCGTCTATATATCTTTTTAATTTTTTGCACTGCCAGCTTCTTTTTCTTTTTTGGATATAAACGACATTTATCATAACCGGGGAAGGTGTTATATATATTCAAAATATGACCAAGACTACTGAAATAAACGTTTTTATGACATGTCTACGGTACGGCACCTCTTGTTTGAAGAATCAAAACTCCAGAGGCAAGATGGACGTTCCGATGAATCTCAATATGGTTGTGATTCATCTTGGAGGAAATTATGAGGCTGCGAAGGTTAACCGATTTGGCTGTAAAATAAATTAACAATATTGCTCTGAAAGAAAGCAAAAAGCAAATACAAGGGTAAAAAACGTCTTGTCGTTCCCATCACCCACTCTATACCCTTCTCTCTTTCTTTTTTCACTTTCTTTCGCTCATTCTCCTCCTGGCTTTTTTTTTTTTTTTTTTTAACATTTACTCTCTCTCTCTCCTTCTCGCTCTGTGTATCACGACCCGCAAACAAGAGCCGCAATTAAGTAAAAATTAAGTAAAAATAAAACGAGATTTAATTTACTGCACTGACCGAAATTGCATCGGCTTGTAAATATCCACAAAATGAAATTCACAGCCTTACGAGGCCTTAAAATTATAATGCAGTCCAAACAAAAACACGATAAACATCAACATTGGGATAACCGAGCCGTGCAGTTACATACAATAGTTACAAATATACTAATACTTTACCCGACATCACAACGCATAGTCTTTCTGACTAGTCCTGTAAAACCTGGGAGTAGAATTTTTAAAAAAATAAAACATGATCGAAAGACTCAATAGGATTATCAGTTAAATTACAATGTTCAAAATTTGCATAAATAGTTAAAAGAGTTTGCATAAATAGATAAAAGAGCTATTTGTAAATACACTTACCAAAACCAAATCATTTGATTTTATCGAAAATCATAATAGTAAACTACTTACTTTTGACAAGCCTGATTAATACCACCAAGGTGGCCAGTAGGGATTTTTGGGACTTGCCCCTTAGGATGCCCTCTGTGCAATCGAACTTTGAAGGCTTTGATGATTAAATCAACCATCTAAGGAAATCTCACGAGGCAATCTAAGCACGAGGAGTCTCATACCGTACAACTTTTGAAACCAGTCTAAAATAGAATAGAGCATGAAGCAATCTCAACCCTAGGTTAGAGTACCTTGGAGTAATCCTAGCTCGAGATTTTATTTTATTTTTTTCACGATTCTTTTGGAAATTGTATTTTCAAATGCCTTGAAAATTTTAAAAATACAATTCTTTAAACACATATAATTATCCAAAATTGAATGACTTAAATTCACATACTTTAAATAACTTGAAAATAAAGTAGAATGAATTCTTAAAAAAAAATTTAAAAATAAACTTTGGCTAAAATAATTTCTAAAGATGGCAACCGAAGGAGAGATAAATAATATCCTAATTTGGTATTACCATATCGACACCGTAAGCTTCTAATCGATTCTCACACAACATATGCTTCACTAACGTTCAAATACCTTTAACCTTAAAAATATGGTGGCAGATGGAGGACGGCATAACAGTTGCCACCTGCTGCTCTATTGGCCTCCAAAGAGGTGTTCAACCTGTAATGACTTGCAACTCCACTTTGTATGATATTGTTCATTCTGCTCCTAAGCTCGCATGGTTTTACTCTTGGACTTCACCCTAAAAGGCCTTTGGGTAAATGCTTTTATACCATTTGTAATGACCCGCGCCTCTACTTCTCATGATATTGTTTGCTTTAAGTTTAAGCCCACACGATTTTTCTTTTAAGCTTCATCCCAAAGGCCTTACATCATTGGGAGATGGTATTCTTGTTTATAAATCATTACATATGACCATTCCCAAGCGATGTGGGGCTGCACAACCTGTCCTTCCTTGGCCCTTTGCCTTAGGGGACTTATGGTTGTTACACGACCACCACCTGCTAGAAATGGGCAGAGCCTAGTTCAGTTCTTTGTGGCTTGACTTATTCCAACTCAAGTTTTTCTATACCAAATCAATGTTACATACAAAAAAAAAAAAAAAAGAAAAAAGAAAAAACTCAAAACACCAATATAAATATACTAAAACATGAATAAATATTTTCCCCATGATTTAACAATCAAACTCACAAAATCAAAGGTTTAAACGAACTCTTACAAAAGCAATAACCCAAACTTACAAACTCTGACTTTAAAGATTTTGTTTTCAATAATGTCTCACATACATCAACTCAAATATTGTTAAAATGCTTAGATTGCATTTCAAAAACTCATCAAGGTCAAAACTTCATAATTTTCACATACAAACTTTGATATCCACAAAACTGCTGAAAGGGAACATGCATGTCTCAATAACTTAGATTCAAGGTCAAAAACCAAATTAAAAACCAAAGGAAAAATCTACATCAAAAGAGAGAGAGAATTTCATATTTGAGTTTTAGGTTCCCACCTCAAAATCCTTAAGCAAATGGTGTGTAGGCTTAGAGAATCTTTGAGCTTTTGTTTGATGAGGACTAAGAGAGTATGATTTTTCTTGAGTTTTAAAGGATTTTAGTCGCTGAAAATTTGTTATTAGCAAGGAGAGCAAAGAGAGATAAATAGAGAACGTGAGAAGTACAGAGAGGGGACAAAAAGTGAGGTCTGATGGTGCTTGGCGGCTTTTACTTGAATTAAAAGGGGGGAACAAGCAATGACACTTTTGTAAATAAAAGAAAAATCTATGAAATAAGGGTAAGTACATGGACCTGATTAAATAAAAATAACATTTTAAAAACATTGGCTAGAATTTTTAAATGATTTAAGAATTAAAATAATTCATATGAAGTTCAAAGTAGACAGCAATTACATTTAGTTAAATTTGGGACACTAATTAATTAAATTACCAGTAGATGTTACTCTCTCTCTCTCTCCCTCTCTCCCTCTCTCACAAATGCACACACATAGCCGGGAACAAAGCATTTAAGAAACATGAAACTAGATAGCTTGTTTGATAAAAAAAAAAAAGGTGCTTGTAATATGCGCTTGAAGGAAAAAGCAATTTTCCATGCTCTCGTTTCCACACTTCTATTTTCTCAATAAAAAGGAGGGTGCAAGTGGTGACATATGGTGGAGAGAGAAGTTTAAGAAGATAGAAACAATTTTCTTAAAAGGGGAAAAAAAGTGGAAGTGATCGGTCAATTGTGTGTGTGGGTAAGACAAAAAGATGAGTTTATTGCTACACCAACAATGTTGTCAACCAAGTTATTTGGGCATTTTGTAGGTTGCTACTTATATTTTCTTATTCTACCCTCACCTCTATGAGGTTTCACACTTTCTACGTGCTGTCAAGTTATGTTGTTACGAGAAAGATGGGAGAAAGAGAGGGAGAAAAGGAAACAAAAGCACATAAGCTAATTGATGAAAGAGGAAGATAAGTATTGAAACAGAGAATGTCAACAAAAGATAAAGAAAAATGACGAAATGTGAGAGAATTTCAAATGATTAGAGTAAAGAAGGAATCTGTTTATATCTCTATTATTGTTTCAAGGGAGTTGCCGATGTGTCAACTAGTACGCTTGTGTAAGCCTTTGTAACCAATGTTACTTTGCATTATCCAAGATTGTTACCAATGGAAAATGAGTACACAGCATTATCCAATATTGTTACTATTGGAAAATGAGTAGACAACCGAATTTTAAAAATTTTTGCATAAAACCTTTTTCCACAAAACAAGTTAGACATACCATGTATCATAAATTAATCAAAGACCTTACGTACTTTGGTGAATCAATAAACACACTTTTAATAGAAAAATTTTCAGTAAAATTACTACATGAGACAACGTCTAGAAGAGCCTCAACAGAATGTGAGTGGGCACACATCATTCAATTCTTTTCTTGGTAATCTCTCCTTTCAACCACAAGAGAAGACCAAGAATTATAGTTTTTGATGTTGAACAATAATTTTATAGGAGTTTTAAAGTTTTTCTCTCTAAAATACTCACTCTAAATTTCTTTAGTGATCTGAATGATTAAAGAAACAAGTGTCCAATTTATAGTGGCAGGTAGAGCTTCAATTCTACTAAAACTATGCTTCTAAATACATAATTAGGTCAAAATCTGTATCAAAATGCTTAACCTACTTTATACGCATCGGCTTGCCAGTTCTGACAATCAGCTTGTCGATTTGCCTTGAATGCATAACTCAGATTATACTCACTGGCTAGCCGTACCTTGTCATTGTCTTGCCGGTCTTGTCGAATTCTAGAAAGTTCTATGTTTTATTTTATACGGGAATCTTTCATAGAGCCTCAATTTAATTAAATAACCCATTGAATAAGTTATTTGATTAAAACAGTTATGTATAGATAATCCCATGTCAAATAAAATATAGTAAATAATTCAACACATTTATTTGAATTAATTTGTGAAATTAATTCAACCAATGAACTAACATGAATTATCAGAATCCAATCAACCAAATTTAGCCAACCAAAGAATTCACATAAGTTACTAATTTGTTAGAAAAACATGTCATATCATTATACGAAAATATGTTAGCTAGTAAAAGGGACCTGATGGATATTGATGAGACATAAAAAATACAAATTTCTTAAAGGTAAAATCAATCATTTTGTATTAATATTTCTTATTAAATTCCTTAATTAAAGCAATTATGTGTTAAATAGTATTTTAGTGTCTTAGTATAAAAATATGTTTAATTATAAGTTTTTAATATGTTTTTATGATTAATAATATTTTCAGAAATCTTTAGTATCATTTATGTATGTAAAATATTAGTTTAGCTTATAAATAATTAATATTATAAAAATAATGAGTGGTAATTTTATTTTAAGTCTTAATATATTTTAAGTTTGCAAATACATTTTACACTATTTTAGTAATTTCTAAAAATGCTTGTAGTCTTAAAAATTATACTTTTGTCAAATCGAAAGAACTTAAAAGTTTAAAAGTTTGTAATTATTTTTACTAAATTTTGTATATTTTAATGTAAAATAAATATTTTTAATATTATTGTGAATATTATGTTTCTAAAATAATTACTTTTGTTTTAATTTTCTACATAGGTGTAAAATCTAAGGGGAAAGGGAGCAAAATAACATCAAAATGGACAAAATCAAACAACAAATACTTCAAAAATACAAAGAAAATTTGAATTTCAATCTCAATGCCATGTGGCATTCTATAGGCTGTCTGGTGAAGCTATCCAAGTGATCCTGTTCGTTCATCTCCTTCACGTACGCCAAGGGGTATCCGACAACACGCTGACGTGGTGGGGCTCAGTGTTGGCTACAATTCCAATGGAGCTGCAGATTTACTACAACCATTACCCTGTTCTTTAAGCCTTCGAATCAGCATATTAGCCCAAATCCAATGGCTCTTAGTATTCCTTTCTAGTTGCACCTAGCCCGTTAAACTCTAAGCCGTTTCTTAAAGCTAGGCCCATGAATCTAATGCTTCAGAAGGTGTCGCACGCATGCCTTCCGTCGACACAAAGCAGCGAATCACAACAAAATTAGCATTCTAAGGAGCAGAATTCGAAGAAGAAAAAGAAGGAGAAAATTATTAAAAATTGAGTAAATTGCAAAATTTGGAGTTAAAAAGCCAGAAAAAATGAAAAGTAAAAAATGTTAAAAAATTATGCGACAGTGGCATATTTTGCCTGTAAATACCGAGGCAGCCCCCGGTGTTGGCACCCCTTCTCTGAGGTTAAAAAAGTATTATTAAAGTTTTTAAATAATTTTTAGTTTTTAGTTTTTAGTTTTTTTGTTTAGTTTTTTAGTTTAAGTTTTTGTAAAATATTTCCTAGTTTATATTGTAAAAATTATGCTCAATAATATTTTTAGTGTTATTATCTTAAATATGTCTTTTTAATTTCTTTTTTTAGCTAAGGAGAGAGGGTAAATTCTAGCAATATTACCTTAAATATTTTTATTTTTCTTAATTTTCAAAATAGTTACAATGCCATATTATTTTTTAGAAAATTTAGGATTTTAGTATTTTTTTAGCTAGAACTCTATCAAAATTCTAGTTTTGATTTTTTAATAGCATAGACTAGCATGGATAATATTTGGAAGGACCTTGATTAGCTGTAGATAGAAAATGGCTTGGTAAATATTTAACTTATTATTTTGTCTGTTTTTTTAGTTAAGTAATGCTGAAATTATGTTTGTTTATTAAGTTGAGTTTTTGCTACATTATAGACATAAAATGGCATTGTAAATACTTCATTTATCGTCGACATGGGATGACATAATGTATTCTTAAACTAACCCATAACTAATTAGAAAAACTAAAATATCTTTACGTTAATTGCTAGAATGGAACCGTTGAACCTTAGCACTGTTATAATTACTGTTGTATTCTTTTTTAATTTTTTGTTATTAGTGTTGGTATTATTAAATTTATTTTGAATTAATCCCACTAGTTGTTAAAATTCCATTTAAATTTAAGCAACATTTCTTGTTGTTAAAATTCCAAAATAATGAAAATCTGAAAATGAAAAATGCTGTAAAAATGTGTAAATATTGTAAATATTTTAAATAATTAACTTTAATCCTCATATTTCTTAGCTTTAAAAATAAATAAATAGTTAATATAAAAATATACTAGACCTTAGCAATGTTCTTTCTCTGCGGGTTCAACCTTGGATTCATCGGGTTTTATTACTTGGACAACCTTATATTTGGGTTTAGTTTGGATTGCAATTCTCAAGACCGAACAAGTTTATGGCGATGTTGTCGGGGAATGAAATTGTTTTCAAGTGTAGCATATTTTGTAAATTATATTTTCTTTTCTTTTTATTTTCTATTTTACTAGCTTATTTTCTATTTTATTTGTTTTCTTTAAATACTTGTTGTTTTGTAGGAATTAAGTACTATTTACAGAGGAATTTTGTATGTATTTTATGTAAGTTACTATTCATGTAGTTACTATTTACACCATCACTATTCACTTTACTATTCATAAAAATTTCAAAAAAATTTACAGAAATTTAAAAATTTTATCTTCCTTCCTTTTTAATTATATTTTCATTATTTTGTTAATTTTAGGATTTAGATTAGGGTTTTTTTAAGACTTAATAAAAATTGTGGCTTTGAGAAAAGTATACTTTGAGGAAGTTCTGTTTAGGGACTGATACTGGTTCAAAAACATTTCCCAAAATCTGTTACTTTTGGAGATTCTCTTAACAGTAGTCATTCTAAGAACGTTGTTTTGACTACAATGTTAGCTTTTAAAGAGCCTTTGGCCCACCAATCTTTTTTGGGAATTGCAAATAAATAAGGCAAATGCTTTTGACTCTATTCGAATCTAAAAGTGTAAGTCCAATATAACCTCAAGTATAAGGTTGTCCAAGTAATAAAACTCGATGAATCCGAGATCGATCTTATAGGGAAAAGGTAATGCAAAGGTCTAATATATCAGTTATTTTATTCTTAGCTAAAAATTTTGAGGATTAAAGTTAATTTTATTTACAGTATTTACACATTTTTTTTTTTACTTTTTTTTTCTATTTTTAGATTTTTTTGTGATTTTTGGAATATCAACAATAAGAAATGTGACTTAAATTTCAATAGTAAATGGAACATTAAGAAGTGAAATTTAACTTAGAAGATGGAACTTTATAATAAGTGCAATTACTTTTATATGAAATAATAATTTTAATAAACACTGAGGATTAAAGGTTTAATTCTAGCTATTAATTTAAATATGTTTTAGTTTTTCTAAAATTATTTATTAAAATGGTTTAAATATGTAATATGTCATCATTTGTCTACAAGAAATCAAGAGTTACCAAGCTAGAGCCAGCAATTTTAGACACGTCACAATGATACGATACGAGAATAACATGAGATAAATAGGTTTGAATTACACGTATATTAATTGGGCTATAAATGAATTGGCATAAATAATACAAAAATAAACGTGATGGATTCATGTTAACATGTTTAATTAAACGTGCAGTAAACGTGTCAACATGACACGCCACAACCCGCTCGTTTATAGCACATTTAAACTTAAATTAAAAAAATTTCATGTTTTTGCAAGTGCAAATAATCAAACCTTGCACCTTATGAGGTATGCATCATTGTATATGCCGCCAGCCCACCACCCTAATGAATGAATGTTTGATGTCAAATGAGGGCTTCTAATGTATTTATTATGGTTTGAGTCCCACATCAAAAGGAAATGAGAGCCTTTCTCTCATTGTTCTCTATATAAACACTACCGGTGTGTTTCTTTCAAACACATTGCCGTTGAAGCTCCTATTGCTTTGTCCAATCTTGGTTCTTTAAAATTTAAAGATTGGAAAAAAAAAATACAGTTCAAAATATTCAATAATTAAATATTGTTATATTTTTGACACTAATAAAGGCCTTTTAGTTTATAGTTAATATTAAAAAAAAATTATATCGTAAAAAAATTTTATTTTTGAAAATTTCGTAAGTCAAAAGTTTAAAAAAATTTATATAATAAAAAAGTTATATAGTAAATATCTTTTTAATTATGTCGTGTCATGTTATACGTGTTATAAGTGAGCCGTGTTCGTGTTTGTATTTCAAGCATGTTTGTTAATCCTATCGTGTTCATGTTTAGTCTAATCATGTCTTGTTCTAAATGTGTTGGCGCGAACACGACATGCGAATACAAATTACCTTCCTTATACCAAGCATTTAATGTGCCAACTCATGTTTATAATGCATCAAAAACTCATTTCAGTAAATATGTATGTTTTCAAATTTAATTAACTAAACTTACCAACAAAATTTATAGTTAAGTATTTACCGTGTCATTCCTTGTCTACAAATAATCAAAGCATTCCTAAGCAATACTCATGCCAGTCTATGCCTACGATAAACTTAATTTTGCAAGAGTTTTAGCCAATTTAATATGAAAATCTCAAGTTTTCTAAAAATGATTTTGACATTATTACAACTTAGAAAACTTTGAAAAACTAAAAAAATATTTACATTAATTTTTGCTAGAATATCCCCCTCTCTCCTCCGCAAAGGGAAATTTAAAATATCATGTTGACAGTTGAAGTACATATATTTTTACTGAGCATAATTATTCAACAACATAGAAACTAGAAATATTTTACAAAAACATAGAACTAAAATTTAGAAGAAAACAAACCTAAGAAGAGAGAAAGAAGAGAATTTCTCCAAAATGTGGAGAATTGTGCGAATTACATTGAAGAGAATGGAGTATTTATAGTAGAGGATAATCTACTATTTGTAAGATTTTTTATATTTTTTATTTATTTTTGTATTATTTTTATTATTTCATTGGGATATTTTTAGCATGAATATGAGTAGGATGTAAATTGAGCCATATAAAACTTTTTGGAATAAATTTTACCAGCAGCCTACGTTTTAATTCAGCATTTATTTATTTATTTTTCTTTTTTTCTTTTCTCGGATGAACTTAGATGGGTTGAATTTCTCTGGATACTCCTATGTGACGTCGCTGAAGGATGGCCGCGCGTTGGACGTAGATCGCACGGACTCGGACTCATTGAACGGTGCTGATGAGGAAGCTGGAGCTGGGACCGAGATGACTGATTTCTGACCGTTGGGTTAGTCACTTGAAAGGCAGATCTAACGAAGAGGAACGCGTGCGCTTGGAGGCGAGATATGATGGATTTTGCATGAGGGAAGGTGTACGTGGACGCTCCGGATGAGCTAGGCAAGGACAATTCGATAGTTGAGATGATGCCACGTGCTAATTTTTAATTTTATTTTGCTTTTTTGATTTCTTGAACATTTGATGTTCCTTTTTGCCCTTTTTTTTGCACCATTTTTCCACTAGAGTTTAAATCTAAAATAAAATAAACAAGAAAAAAATTAATTATTTTACAAAATAATGTTCTCAATAATTAAAAATATGTATTTTACAATAAAAAACATAAAAATTACTAAAAATAGATAAAAATTTCTAAAATAAACAAACTTTAACCGATATGCAATTTAAGACTCGAGATTATTTTTAGAAATTACTGAAAATATAATAAAACAAATTTACAAACTAAAAACTTATTTATAATTATTTTAAAACTCAAAATAAAATCAAATAATATTATTTTACAGTTTTGATTATTTGTAAACTAATTAATTATAAAACACATAGAGATGATTCTAAAAATTACTAAAAATATCATTAAAGATAAAAACACACTAAAAGCATATTTTTAAATACATTTACACACTAAGATACAAACATACGTATTAACACAAAAGTGCAATTAATTAAGGGATTTAATGAGAAACAAAAGCATAAATAAATGATTTTATCCTTAGAAAATATACATTTTTACAATCTCATCACACCTCCAACCAATTTATTGCTAGTCTTGAACAATTAAAGCGATAAAAACATAAAAGCTAACCAAATAATTGATTTTTTAAAAACTTGCAACTCCTTTACATAATATCCTCAGGGGTTGTTTTAGAATCATGGCTTAAAATAAAATGCAGATATTATTAAAGTTTATGCTTTATTTCAAGAGTACATCTTATATTTAAGATAGATTTTTTTGTATGTATGTGTTATTCTATCACTAATCACTATATACAAACCATATAAATTTACATTAAAAAAAGCTAATTTACTTTAACAAAATCTTACAAATTTGTTTTTCATTCTTCTCTACACTAAGTAGAATAAAAATAAATTAAGGCTAGGGTAAAAAAATGTAGGATGAAGGATAAATTTGAAGCTTGATTCAACCATAAGACACTTACATTATTCTCGGACCTTTGAAACATACAAATTATATCCTAAGTAACAAACTCAGATTTGAAATAAACTTCCTTTTGTTATCCACATTTTATTCCTCTTCTTTTTTTCTTTTTTTCTCTTTTGAATTTTTTTTATATATATTTTTATGATTTTTTTTTTAATTTATAGATAAAATGAATAAACTTGCTTTCATAACCCTTCTCATCCTCCCATAACATTAGCATAACCCAAAATACATCTGAACTGGTTATATGTCTTACGAGTGAAAGGTAAAAAGAAAGGGTATGAAATTTTTTAAAAGGCTAAGGAACATTAAGCAAAACGGGTTAGCTAGGGATATAAAATATATACAGGTAAGTTTGAGAGTTCAAACAATCCAAAGATGGCCTAAATTATGTTCTTAACTTAATATTATCTAGAATTTTGCCTGGAGAAGGATTCAAATAAATTATAATATTTTTTGAAAATAAACCAGTTATATTAACATAAACAATCTCTAAATTAGTCAAATCAAAGTTTTAGATTAAGTGCTCAAATTTTAGAAAAAAATCAATCTAAATATAAGGCTAACACAAGAAGCTAACATGAGCTTAAACAATATCTAAATTTTATAACAAGTCACGATATAACCGTGTTTCGTCATCAGACAAGAGACACTTTAAAAGCAATAACAAAGAGAATAAATATTTACAAAACATTTTTTTAGGTTTTTCAATTTTTTTGATTTCTTTAAAATTTTTAGTTTTTATTTTATATATATATACATATATATATATATATATATATATTACATGCAGATGCTAACAAACTCAACAGAATGAAATTTGTTACAAAACATGATTAGGACACATCTTAAGAATGCTAAAGACTCCATAATTCAACTATCCTAAACATGAATTCATGCAACATAGAGAACATAAGCAAAAATGAAAATATACAAAAGATGACATTTTCGGACTAAATCAAGATGCGTTTCAAGACTGATTCCTTCACTCAGCTATCCCAACAATAGACCAGAATCCTCAATTTTACAAAAAGCACACATTTTTTTTTAATTTTTTTCAATTTTTAGGGGTTTTTCTTTTTTAATACGCTTGGTTTTAAAATAAATCCCATTTTTAACACAAAAACATACTCCAAATTTGAAAAATTTTAACACAAACCATTTCCCCCAACCTAAATTGAGCATTGTCTTTTATGTTTAACAAGATTAAGTAGAAAGAGTAACATCAAATATATATATATATATATATATATATATATATATATAAGAGCGGTTATTCAAAACACATAAAAAAAAGTAAAGAAACATCTTGTCAATAAAACTGAAAGATAAAAGAGTTTAGGGAGAAATTTTCAAATCTTATTTGCACTTCCTATAGAACCTTGAAGTTGCAATGTTTGCCTTGAAAGTGATAGCTTGCGTTTTCTCAAGCAATTCCTCGACATTAGGTGCAAAGATAAAAATCTTTTTTCCTGACTCTATAAGAAAGTTTTGTTCCACATCATTATCTAGAAAACTTACAAGACCATCAAAGAAACCATTAACATAAAACACACCTACTAGTTTATTAAGAATACCTAACTGATTCCGACTAGCTATGACAAATATTTTTTCTAGAGTTCTTAGACCTCCTAGTAAAACAACGAATGTATCTGAGTGATGAATCATCAGTTTTAAACAATCAGGGATATTTTTTAATACTCTCTCAGTTCCTATGGTTGTACCGTAAACATTATCTTGAGCAAGAATATGAGAGATAGTATCTAGGACTCCTCTTAGCTACAACAGTTCCTATTAAACTAAGACTACCCCTTCATACACAAGGTTTATCTTTTTCTTAGCCAAGACTTGACCTAAATGGAATGCAGTATTTAAATAGTCAACACCCTTTCCTGAATTAGAACCACAAAACATACAAATATTTTTGAAATTTAGAGATGATTGGGACGAGGACTCCATAATAGTTTCTAAGAAACTAAGACTCCTTTTTTTTTGTTTTTAAGATTTCATGTTTTTTTTTAGTTGAAAACTTTTTACATTGCTTTGATAAGAAGCTAACAAGGAATGAAATATATTACATAATTGACTGTAATCGAAGACAAATGGGTAGGTGAAGACAGATAAAGACAAATATGAGACAGATGTGACTCAATTATGAAACTTTTGAAAATTTTACCTGACAAGAATTATTCAACTTTTGAAAAATTAAAACAAAACTATGCAACTTTTTCACAAAATAGGGACAAAACCAAAATGTATACGACACACCAAATACCTTCCAAATAATATATCTGATAGATAAGATAAAATATTAAAAGCAAATAGGATAGACACAATAATTGAACAAACAACTATTGTAACAATCACAAAAACAAAAATATTTTTTTATTTTTATGTTTTTAAAATTTTTTTATGAAAACTTATTTGAGAATGAATGAAAACTCATATCCATTAAAACACGTCTCTAGAAAATCTGTTACTTAGCCATTTTTATAATTTTTCATTAAAACTAAATTCATATCTTAAATAATTTCTTCAACATTTTTTAAAGAAAATAAAATAAAAACACATAAGAACTAAAAATACTTTATAAATATTGCTTAGAACTACATAAACCAGGTGATTTTTTCTCATCAAGTATTCTCGCAAATTGAATAGTTGGATCTTTTAACGTTAGATTCCCTAGATGTTCTTTTTCAGAATGAAATTTTAGCCAGAGTTTTGACACAACCCCCTAACATATCTACTTGGATGTGACTCAAGAGAGGTTCAGAGATCTTCCAAGTTCTCTTTCACAAGATCATTTTTACAAAACTAGATCTTATCTTCTCTATTGTAGACACATAACTAGGTAAGGGCCACTTGCTAGACAATGTTTGGTGAGAACACTTAGGGCACTTTGATTCCATATGATGGGCTCTTCTTTTCCTAGCGCATAAACTTGTATCCATCCTAAGCAGACCAACATTATTTACATCACTAGGATAAAGAAGACCTTCTATATACATTTTTACATTGGTTAGAAGTTTAAAATGAGAAATGACCAAAAGATGAGTGATTTGAGTTTTATACTCTTCCTAATTTCTTTCTAAGAAAGAGAAGGGAAGTATTTCTTCAGGTGATCGATCATATTTAAGATCCATGATTTGAGAAAGAAAGAGAGATTTTTGAGAGTGAATTGAGAACTTTGAGAGCAAGAGTTTTGAGTGCTTTAAGAGGATCTGAGAGCTTTTAAGAGAGTATTGAAAAGATTTTGTGGGATTAAGAGAGAAAATATTGAAGAAATTTTTAGAAGAAGCGTTTAAACATCAAGGAAACTTTGAAAGTTTTTTGGAAAATTTTGAGGAAAGCTTTGAAGATTTAGAGAAAAGGCAAAAAGAAAATGAGAGCTTAGAGAAAGAAAGAAAATTTTAGAATAAGAAAGAGCAAAAAATTCTAGGCTTGAATTTACAATGAACGGTTTTATAGACAAAGGATCGTTACCGTTTAGACAAGGGGAAAACTATTCTTACATATGTGAAAGGTTAATCTTGGACTGGGCCAAATAGAAATTATGCTAAGTAATAGTAACCTAATGGATTACTAAACACACTAAAAACTAACTTAAAACATTTTTGTTTTTATGAATTTTTTTTTTGTTTTTAAACTTTTTTTTTAATTTTTTGTGTTTTTTTAAGAAAAAATTCTAAAACTCAAAAAACTGCAATTTAATCGTTTTCATTAAAGTGCGTATCTAGAGGTTGTTAGTACAAAGCACCAACTAATTAAACTTGATTATAACCTCCATAACCTTAACTACTTTAAATGAATTTTTGAAATTATTTTTCTAAATTTTAGGAAAAACAAAGAAAGTAAAAGATACAACGCACCAAAGCAAAAGTTACAAAAACATAAAAACATAGACATACAATACAAACATTAATATGTAATTATGATTTCTTCCTCAGAATCGGAATCATCGAGGTCCATGACTGTTGGAACAATTACCTTAAACCTTCCTAAAAGATAGCACTCTTAAGAAGTTAAGCTGCCATATATTTTAAAAAACTATTTCTGAAGTTCTTCTTCATCTATGGGTTAGTACATGAGTTCATCCATAGTGTCACCCATAATTTCATCCTAAAATTCTTCTTTAAAAACTCCACACTACAAGAAATTATTGATTACACGACCTTTATTTCACGACCGTTTCTTAAAAACCATCGTGGTAAGGTCAAAAAAGCACGGCAAGTTACGCCCGTGAAAACAAAGACCGTCATGGTATAGGGTGAAGATACCACGACAGTTTTCTCGAAAAACCATCGTGGAATACGAGAGATACCACGACAGTTTCTCGAAAAAACCGTCGTGGTATATATTAGATACCATGACGGTTTTCTCAAGAAACCGTTGTGGTATCTCTCGTATTTCACGACGGTTTCTCAAGAAAACCGTTGTGGTTTCTTTGAGATACCAAGACAGTTTTCTCGAGAAACTGTCATGGTATCTTCCACGACGGTTTTTTCAAAAAATCGTCATGTTAGCTTACTTAAAATCCCTTTTCAACCTCAGTATTTAGACACATTTCAGAAACACACTTCACAAATACAAACACAGACCCATTCGAATCAGCCGTCGCCATCTCTCTCTGCCTCCACACTCCTTAATCTTAGCCCAAATTGAAATTTTTTTGTAGAAAGTGAGAAATAGTTGTTGATTGTGATGTATAATTAATCCAAAATTGATAAATAGTTGTTGATTTTGTTCTTTATTCTGTGAAGTTTGTATTGTGGATCATGTTGGAAAAATAATACGCAGCGAAATTTTAAAAATTTTAAATCAGAGTATTTTCCAAAACACAGGTTTGACATGCTATATGTATAAATTAACCTGATCTTACTGACCTTTTAGTCGTCGAAAAGCTCCCGAAACTTGTGTAGAGAAGTAACATTCCAAAAGAGCCTCAACCAACTAGTCTTCTTTGCTATTCTCTATCCACGATCGGAATGAGTGTGGGCTCACATGTATAGCTCTTCCTCAAGGTGACTCTCCTTCCAACCAATTGAGAGAACCCAAAGCTAGTATTCGTGATTTGTGAACAAGAGCTCTCAGAGAGTTTCAGATTCTCACCAGTAGAGTATCACTCTTAATCTCTCAATTGATCTAAATAACTCATGAGACTTACTCCCTATTTATAGAGGTTGGGTCTAGGGCCATTCCTTATCAGATCAGGTCTCAAAAATTCGAAACAGAATCAAATTCGGGTCAATATCAGATTAAATACGCGTGTAAATGCGTGATTTTTAATTCGTGCATAGGCAGGCCAAACTTTCTCATAGGTAGGCCACACTTGCCTCATCGGCAGGCCAAACTTTAAGATCGGCATGCCGAACTGCCGAAAAAAAATCTCAATGAATCTTTTATTTTCCACTCAAGATTCTATAGGATAAAGTCCTAGTTTCAATTCAAATAACCTAATAGAGAAGTTATCTAATTAGAACAACTTATCTAGATAATCTCTAGGAAAATAAATAGATTCCTAATAATTCTACAAGTTTATCTTGATATAATTTATTCAAAATTAAATCAACTGATAAACAGACAAGAATTATCCGATCCCAATAATTCAACAAGTTTAATTCACAAAATTAATTCAACCGATAAACAAACATGAATTATTTGATTCTTTCAAATTTCAACCAATCTAATAAATCTGACATAAGTTACCAATAATTAGAAAAGCAAGCCGTATTCTTACAGGATTTTGTAAGCTAGCAAAGGGGACGAAATGGACTTATATAGTTCAAGCTCTCGATAATTATGAAACCCAATATCCCAGATATACATTTCATAATTATCAACTCCAACACTACTCCAATAAAAGCTTAGAGCTGCACTCTCGAACTCTATAGAATTACGAAGCCCGTATAGCTAAGTCTCCATGACATATCATAGTGTACCGTATCCCCATAGGATTATCTATAATCGGCTTAAGGACAAGTTCTGTCTTACCTTCTCAATTATTTTTATCTTACGTTTCATTATCTCACCATCGAAAAACTTACCATCCAAAGACAGTATACCATTGGGTTACACCTATGTATCCAAATGGTTGAGTGCTCTAGTTTCCCAATTACAGGATAACGCATATAAGAAGATATCACTATTCCTACAGAGGAGCTATGGATTTCATATCTATGAATAATAGATCTACCGTCGTGATAGCTCTACCACGACCTTGAAACAGTCGTGGTAGAAAATCTTCCACGATAGTTTCTTGAAGAAACCGTCATGGAAAAAATGTCTAACAACCTTTTTCCACACATTTTATTTTTGTTGCCCAGGGTGGCCAGCCCTCGTGTTAAGCATCCAATGGCCCAAAATATATACTTTATCTCCATTTTTACTAGAAATTTAACTATAGATCAATATACAGAAATTGCCATAAGATTGAAAAATGCAGTAAATTGCATAAAAATGTTACACGTAAATTGACATATATACAAATTATTGATGCTCATCTTTTAACCTTTTTTTTCATTGGTTCGTCAATACATATTACACATTTTTTTTCTACAAGACAAATTGCACAAAAATGCAAATTACCTGTAGAGCTACCACAACGGTTTCTTGGAGAAACCGTCGTGGTAGCTATCCGATTCCCTCTATATTTTGCTTCAAATTTTTGAAATCCGTGCCACCCACACCCATTATATGCACGCCTATTCCTCACTCTCTATCTCAAATCCTTCTTTCTCTCTCTCTAAAAACCCATTCCTCACTCTCTATCTCAAATCCCTCTTTCTCTCTCTCTCTCTAAAAACACCCACACCCATTAAAAACTCCCTCCGTCGCCACTATCTCTGCCACCATTTCCACGGCGCCACCCCACCTCTGGTAAGTTCCCCCTCTCTGTCTCTCTCTCTCCTCTGCCCCCTCCCTCTCCCCCCCCCAACCCCAGCCTCGCCACCTCCCCCTCTCCCCCAGCCTCAGCCCAGCCCCCCTGCCCCCGCCTCCTCCCCGTCCAGCACCCCCCGGCCCCCCCTCCCCTCTAGCCCAGCCCCTCCGCACCCCCCGGCCCCCCTCGCCCACGCCAAGCCCCCCCCACCCCCTCTCCCCCAAGCCCC
>CAMOHE010032342.1:0-19469 GCA_946598075.1 Artocarpus hirsutus | reverse complement strand
GCAATGGAAGAGAGAGAAGAAATGCTTGTGGTTCTGTCGGTTGGCAAATCCTGGCAGTTGAGGACTTGCGAGAAGTAAGTGTATATTTATATAATCATTTGGTTTCAATTGAAAAAAAAAAAAAAACCAAAAAATAAATAAAAGAAGAAAGAAGGAACGAATGGAAGAGAAGGAAGGGACTTTTTTGCTTTCGTTTTCCACACCACACTGACACTACGCGTCCAACTTAATTTTTTTCCCCTTTTTTCTGCATGTAATTAATTTTCCTTTTTATCAAAAAAAAAAAAAAAAAATTCTTGGCCCTGAGGACAGTCTGCCCCGTCGGTGAGTTAGAGTGGCATTAAGGCTCTACACGTGTATTTCAAATATGGTTTTGCATAATCCTTTTCTGAATAGAAAATAAAGATTCTTTTTTTTATTCTTTTGTTTCTTTTGAATTTTTTTGTTTGAAAAAAGGGTGTTCTCGCGGTCAATTGGCAATTTCTCAGGATATTTTTAAAAAAATGGTTAAAAAAAATTTAAAATTAAGTAAATGATCTTTTTTTTTTTTTGTAAAAAAAATTTTTTTTTAACACCGAAACTGCCTCAGTTTTTTTCAGAGAAAAAAAAAGACTGTATCGAAGAGAAAGACCTAACCAGGATAGAAACAAAAAAACTGAAAATATTTTGATGTCTAAAAAATTAGTTTTTTTATGCTCAAAACTGAAAAAAAAAAAGAGGTCATTGACCAAATAATTTTTTTTGAAAAAGTCACTTTTCAAAAAGATCCCAATTTCTCAACACTGGATGTAGAATTGAAAAAAATACTTTCGTCAATAAGCGTGCAAGGAGGGTAAATTCATATGAGCCCAAGCTATATTTTGTGGGTTCATTGCCGGTGGAGTCAGATTTTTTTGTTTTAATCAGAGGGGCATATGTAAAATCAAAATACTAAAGAAAAATAAGTGTCTAATTCTATGATTTTTAAAACTCTTGGTCTAATTTTTACTTGTTCTAATTTACTTTTACCTTTTATTCCTTTTTACAAATGAACCAAACTTCTAATAGAGTTTAATTAACTTTTTAAAGTTTATGCCTACAAAATTATAAGTTTATATAGTAGTATTGTCAAATTTTGTTTCATTGGGATTTAAAGTTTGAATTATCAGGATATTTAGAAGTTAAATTTTAAGGTATGATTTAAACATTTAAAAAGTTTTATAAAATTTTAGCACAATTATAATTTGGGATATAATAAAAAATATTTAAAAAATATGTGTAAAAAACTATAATAAAAAAAATTCCAAGAGGGCAGATTGAAGAAAAAGGTCCGAGATAACTTTATGGGAGGGTCAAAATGTAAAGGAGCCCATTGCGGGTAGCTACCCTTTGGGCCTCAATCAGCGTCGCCCCTACTGACTACAAATAACGAAAATCAACCTTCATTGTTAAACGAGAGAATTACAATAGGTTGTTATTTGTGTGATACCACCATTATTATTAGTTTTTTTAAAAGTTAAGAGTGGAGAATTTGAACTCTATTTTAAGGTTGATTCCAGTGTGAATTTGTATTAAACCATGCATATATACATACATACATATATATATATATATATATAAAATTGCTTTAAGGATACGATGGAGAAAACTATACGCCATTATTCTACCAAATGGTGCTTAAATATTGTTTTTTGTACAAAAAAAGAAAAATAAATAAATAATTAATTAATTAATTAATTAATTAATTTAGTTTAGTATTACTTAGTTTAGTTTTTATTTTACTTTTAGGATTAGGTTTTATTTTTAATAAATCATGGGAGAAAGCACATGGAGATCAAGAAGTAGAAGAGGAGAAGAAGAAGTTCTTGGAGATTGTGACAATTGTAAAAATGGTTTTCCATTCCTATTCTCATCTTTTTTTTTTCTTTTTTTTTTGTGATTTGTAAATGATGAACCCTTGATTTTGGCTTATTTAATTTTAGTTGTGGAGTAGTTATTTTTCTAAAGCTTCGATTTTGTCCAATTTATTTTAAGTGGTTTTTTTATTGTTTATTTGTGTTGTTCCATTATTAATGCTTCTAATTTATTTGACCAATGAATTAGATAATTTTAGTATGTAAGGTTTGGCACTTAGGATAGGGAAATTCCATGCATGGATTGTGGGAAGCATAACCTATGTGACTATAAGATTGGGAGATTTATAGTTACTTGGTAGTCATTAGAAAAATTAGAGCTTAATAAATATTAACTACTTAGTTCTATATAGGAATATTAGAACCAGGTTTTTAAGCATATTATCTAATTTAACGCTCGGGAGAGGTAACTGAGTCGATTAAGAGTTCTAACTAATAAATTATGAGACTCACTTAATAATAAAATTAGTGCCGATTAGTTACGGTGAAATTGACAATAAATTTTAATTATCTGTTTTCATTACTTTATTCCATTTGTTTAGTTAATTTTTTTAGTTTCTTTTATTCATTGCTTTATCTGATCATCCCAACAATCTTAAGGCTTATCAATTTCGGTACTTAACATAAATTAAATACAATTCTTGTAGGATCAACAACTATACACATCACTTTTTTACTTGCAACCGTGTATGCTTGCACATCACAGTCTTACAACATTACACAGACTAATTGGTCGAAAATCTAAAACTTTCTTAGGGCCTTTAATTTTTAGAATAAGGACCACATTAGTTGCATTAAAAGCCTCCATTTATTGATTGTCATTTAGAATCCTAAGGCAAATTGCAACCAAATCCGCCCTAACTATATCTCTTTTTTTTTTTTTGGAAAAACAAAGCATGAAAGCCATCCAGCTTAGGCGCTTTATTTCCACCCATGCTGAACAAAGCCTTTTTTATTTCACCCTCTATGAAGGGCTACTCTAGTATATCACACATTTCTTCAAAAACCAATTTTATAGCATCTTTATCTAGTTGGGATAAAGAAAATTGTCACTAAAATAACATTCAATTGTTGGAGAATTAGGTGCCTCCTAATTCTAAGAACACCAAAAATGAATAATTGTAGAAAAGAAAAGAAGAAAAGAACACCAAAATTATATACAGGATCATCTAAATTTGAAACTACGTCTTGTTTCTACCGCTGTAGATTCCATTATGATCAGGAGATGAATATAGATTACAAGAGAAATTCTATCACACACTCTCAATTTGTGTCTTCCAAATCTCTCTTCTACTTAGCACCCTTCATGGGAATTTTTTTTCTCTCTCAACAATAAAGCTCTCACACTCACAAAATAATGCCTCTTTCACAAAAGTCACAATTGCCCTCTTAATAAGCCCTAGCCTTCTTATTTCTATTTATACCTAAAGAAGAGAGAAAAATCACTACAATTAGAACCCTAGCAGTTTCCTATTCTTTTTCGACTAGAATGCCACAAAAAATTACAAAGGACAGCTTCTTGGCGCCGTGGCGCTTGTTTGGCCATGGATTGGTGCCACAGGGCCCAATTCTGGCGTTGTGGCTTGGGAGCTATAGCTCCGGGCCTGGCCCCTTTTTTTTTCTTCTTCTTTGCTGGTTGATTTGGCTCCATCCTTCAACAATCTCCACTTGGAGACTAATCAATCACCATGTCTTCAACTGCAGCGGCAACAAGTTCTCATGCCTCATAGAGAAGTCCAACTGAAGTTGCACACAACTTCAATTTCTTGATCGGACCAGTCTTGGTAAGCATATCTACTGGATTTTGACTCCCAAGAATCTTTTCAAGCTTTAACACTCCGTCCTCCAAAGCCGATCTTATGAAGTGATATCGTAACTATATATGCTTCGTCGTAGCATGAAATGTGGGATTTTTCGCCAAGTGGATGGCGCTCTGACTGTCATTTTGTAGCACACTCCTTTCCTACTTATGACCCAGTTCTTCTAAGAACGACTGCAACCAAATCATCTCCTTGCTTGCTTCAGTCATCGCCACATACTATGCTTCTGTTGTAGAGAGTGCAACTATCTTTTATAGCTTTGAGACCTAACTAACTGCTGTGCCAGCTAAAGTATAAACATAACCGGTGGTACTTTTTCTACCATCAATGTCTCCAGCCATATCAGCATCTACGTAACCCTAAAATCCCAAGTCTAACTTCTTGAAACATAGAGCTAAACTTGCAGTACTTCTCAGAAATCTGAAAATCCATTTCACTGTCTCCCAATACTGCTTGCCTGGATTGTTTATGTACCTGCCTACAACTCCCACTACATGTGCAATGTCTAGTATAGTGCAAACCATGGCGTACATAAGACTGCCTATTGCTAAAGCATAAGGCACCGTAGCCATGTGGTCTCGCTCCTGCTCCATGGTCGGTGATTATTCCTTTAATAACTTAAAGTGACTAGCTAAAGGAGTACTCACAGGCTTAGCATTACTCATGTTGAATCTATTCAATACCTTTTCAACATATTCTTCCCGTGATAGTTTCAAACCACTATTGTTCCTTGTTATTCTCATCCCAAGGATTTGTTTTGCAGCACCCAAATCCTTCATTGTAAACTCTTTAGATAGCTCTTTCTTCAGATTGTCAATCTCTTGTTTGCATCCTCCTGCTATCAGCATGTCATCAACATATAGCAACAATATGATGTAGGAGTCACCAAAATTCTTCATATAACAGCAATGATCTCCCTGACATCTCAAGAAACCATTGCTGCATATAAAATCGTCAAGCTTCTTGTACCATTGCCTAGGAGCTTGTTTTAGGCCATACAAGCTCTTCTGAATTTTGCACTCCATGTTCTCCTTACCCTATACTTCGAAACCTTGTGGCTACTTCATGTAGATCTCCTCCTCCAAATCACCATGAAAAAAGGCTATCTTAACATCCAACTGTTCTAAGAACAAGTCTTCATTTGCTACTAGCGCAAGTACAATTCTGATTGTGGTTAGTTTCACTACTAGAGAAAAAATCTCATTGAAATCAATACCTTATTTCTGTTGAAAGCCTTTTACCACCAGCCTTGCCTTGTACTGTTTGCTACCATCAGATTCATCTTTTATTCGGTATTTCCATTTGTTGCACAAAGCCCTTTTGCCTTGTAGTAACTCTGTCAATTGCCATGTCTGATTGGATATTAAAGAATCCATTTCATCCCTTATGGCTAACTCCCAGTTGAACGAATCTTTAGCCTACACGGCTTCATCATAACTCTTTGGTTCACATCTTTCAGTCAACAAAATATACTACAGGGAAGGGAAGTATCTCTATGGCAGTCTAATAGTCCTGCTAGTTCTCCTGATTGGAGTTGTAGGAGTACTCTGGTTTTCTTCTAGAGCAATATTTTCTTGGTCTTCAACTTCTAAATTCTGCACTTCCACTTCAAGAAGATCCTTCAATGGAATCACCTCAGGCTTTTAACCTTCAAAACCTAAACTTCTAGAGTCATTGCCATCTTTGTCCTTATACAGAATACTTCTATTGAAGATCACATCCTTGCTCCTAATAATCTTTTAATTTTGGTCATCCCAAATATGATAACCAAACTCAAGTCCACCATAGCCAACCAGAAAACATTTCTTACATTTAGCATAGAGTTTACTTCTAGCGGTGGGATCAATATGAATCTAGGATACACAACCAAACATTTTCAAGTAAGAGAGGTCAACCTTTTTACCGCTCCATACTTCTTCCAGTAGCTTGATTCTTCTAGTAGCTTGAACTTTAATGGTATGGATGGACTCCTATTGATTAGATGAGCTGTTGTGTTAATTGCGTCAGCCAAAAATGACTGGCAGCCCCGCATGCAACCTCAAGTTTTTGGCACGCTCTTTCAAAGTTCTGTTCATCGTCTCAGCTATACCGTTCTATTGTGGTTTCCCTAGATAGTTTTCTTTATCTTTATTCCATTCTCAGCATAGTACACTTGAAATCATCATTAATGTACTTTCCCCCATTGTCAGACTGCAAGCACTTAACCTTCAAATTTGTCTCATTCTCCACCATAGCTCTCCATCTCTTAAAAGCATTAAAGACATCATATTTGTTTTTCAGAAAGTAAACCCATACCTTCCTGCTTGAGTCATCAATGAATGTCACATAGTAATTAGCGCCCCCAAGGGAAGTCATCATCGAAGGTCCCCACATATCAGTGTGAACTAGCTCCAACTTCCTGGACTTAGGCTCTCTGCCTGTTGTTGAGAAACTGACTCTCTTCTGCTTGCTAAAAATGCAGCCCTCACACAACCTGTGATCAACAGTTTTCAATCTTGACAGTTTTTCATTAGAGTGAAGCACCTTCATTCCTTTCTCACTCATATGCCCGAGCCTATAATGCCATAGCTCAGTGTTGGCAGCAAAGTCAGCAACTGCTATGGTATCCTTGCAACTAGAATTAATATAGAGAGTTCCAGCTTTATGTCCTCAAGCAACAACCATAGCTCCCACCGAAATTGAAGGTCACATTATGTCCTTCGTCATCTAGTTGTCCCACAGAAATCAAGTTGCGCATTAGTTTGAGTACATGTCTCACCTTGTGAATCTTCCACACAGACCCATTAGGCATTTTCAAACTGACATCTCCAATGCCAACAATATCCAAAGGTTTACCATCAACAAGATAAACCTTTCCATGATTTATGGCAATATAGTTCTCCAAGACTTCATGACGTACAGTAGTGTGGAATGATGCTCCTGAATCCATCACCCATGAATCAATGGAATTATCAACAGACAAAAGTAAGGCATCCTATACCTCTTTTCTGGCAGCGTTTGTGGCTTCATTATTCTTGTCTTCATTCTTCTTTAGAGCCCTACAGTTCCTTTTTAAGTGGCTGGTCTTTTCACAATTCCAGCAATCCACAATTCTACCATTCCTCAACTTACTTCTTCCATTCCTCGACTTGCCCATTTTGCCATTATCCTTGTTGGAATGCCTTTCAAGTTTCCTACCCTTATTCTCAACATTAAGGGCTGAGTTTGACGTTGAAGTTTCACCAGAATCCTTCCTTTAAACTTCTTCCACTAGAATAGAGTTTCTTACATCAACAAACTTTAGTTTCGCATTCCCAATTGAATTTGTCATGGCCACCCTCATGGGTTCCCAACTATTCGGTGGCGAGGCCAAAAGAATTAGGGCATTGATCTCATCATTAAATTTAATCTCCACCGAGAGCAATTAATTCAGAACAGTATTGAAATTATTCAAATGCTCTACCTCTGAGGCACCTTTAGGCATTTTTAAATTGAAGAGTTTTTTCATGAGATGTGCCTTGTTATTTACAGAGGGCTTCTCATACATGTCTAAAAAGGCCTTCATTATCCCTGTTGTAGTATTCTCCTTTACAACGTTGTGGTCCACGTTCTTTGACAGGGTCAAATAGATTACACCCAACACCTGTCTATCAAGGAGAGTCCATTCATCATCCTTCATGCCTTCAGGCTTATAACCTAAGGGCAAGTGCAGTTTCATGCTGTAGAGATAGTCTTCCCTTGCATCCTGCAATAGGAAAAATTAGAACCATCAAATTTGGGGATACCGATAGCCGACCCTTCTTCTCCCGTCATCGTTCTTGACATGAGCCTTCGCTTTAATACCAGTTGTCAAGGAATTAGGCACCTCCTAATTTTAAGAACACCATGAACGAATAATTGTAGAAAAGAAAAGAAGAAAAGAACACCAAAATTTTATACAAGTTCATCCAAATTTGAGACTACATCATATTTCTGCTGCTGCAGATTCCACTATGATGAGGAGATGAATACATATTACAAGAGAAATTCTATCACACACTCTCAATTTATGTTTCCCAAATCTCTCTTCTACCTAGCACCCTTCGTGGGAATTTTCTTTTTTCTCTCTCAATAATAAAGCTCTCACACTCATAAAATAATGCCTCTTTCACATAATATGAGTCACAATTGCTCTCTTAATAAGCCCTAGCCTTCTTATTTCTATTTATACCCCAAAGAAGAGAGAAAAATTACTACAATTAGAAACCTTAGCAGTTTCCTATTCTTTTTTGGCTAGAATGCCACAAAAAATTGCAAAGGACAGCTTCTTGGTGCTGTGGCGCTAGTTTGGCAACCAAGGCTTTGCCCTCTCCTTTCTTTTTTTCTTCTTCTTTGCTGGTTGATTTGGCTCCATCCTTCAACAACAATCTCATCCACAATTCTTTCTTCCTAGGTAATCCAGTTACCATCTCTATCCTCTAATCCTTTAATCTAGTTTCTGTCTTTTCTATGGGAAGCTTTGGCATTGAAAAATTTAATATTGTGATCACCTCTTGCAAGCCAGTTGTTTCTACCTCTCTGCTTCCAATAGAATTCCTCAAGGGCCAATAATTCATCGAGTTTCTTCTCTTTGCCTTTGATCTGCATCACCACCGGATGAGAGTAGAATTGTAACTGCAACTCAGTTAATTCATTTTGAAGAATTAGAATTTTCTTTAGAATGTAACTAAAAACCAAGGCACCTTAATCCTTTAAGACCTCCCTACATCGGCTTAGACACTTCACTAGTAGCCTTCCTTCACCTTTCACTTCTGGTCTCCACCACAAGTCCTCCAACACCCCATGAAACTTATCTTTTGTTATCCAAATCAGATCAAACAAAAACTGGACTTTTTCTTAGGGCCTCTACCCTATCAAACTCTTTTAAGCTTCATCTCCAAAGTACTAGCCCTATGGTCTGAGTAAAAATAAATAAATAAAATCTAAATATGAAACTTTAAGCCCCAAGAATAGATCCATCTACTTCTCACACCCAACAAATCCATCAAGCCTCTATAAAATATTATCATTTCTTCTTGACCATTATTCCATATGTATATGGGACAACAAAGCCTAAATCATTGAGATCACACTCCTCAATTACCTCCCAAAAATTCACCATACTGCTGTGCACTTTGTCATGGCCCCCTTCTTCTCAAATAAGTAGAAGATTTTGTTAAAATCCCCACCCATGACCTAGGGGATCAAAAAACATACTCTTAAGCCACTTCAATAAAGTGCATGAATGGTGTCTTTGGCTTCTATTAGGATTTCTATAAAAATCAATAAATCTCCACTATTCATAAGAGCCATCTAAGACAAAAACATCAGTATGGAATCGAGAATAGCTCTTGATCTCAGCTACCAATCGCCAGACCACAAAAGCATAAGACCCTCGTTTTTACACATACATTCAACTTGAAAGCCATTATTGTGCCCAATACTTTGTTTATAAAAACTAGTACTAAAAGTACTTTTTAGAAAATTATCATTAAACTATATGTTAAAAACAATTTTTTTTCTTTTATAGTTTTTCTTCATAAAAGTTACTTGTTTTAAATATGTGATTTAATAACCTTCACACTCATTTAAAGTCCCAATCATCGTCCTTAGCATATTCATTTTACCAGTAATATTTTACAAACTTTATCGATTAAACAATTTTTCAAACTTTACCGACTAAAAAATTTTGATTGCTTTAATAAATCCGAATTAAAGTCCATTTTAGACAAAGATTTTTACCAACTTTCTTCATGAAAGTTTTTTGTTTCATCGAAAACTAAAACTTTCATGTTTGGTAAAAATTATAATTCGGCCTCAAAATGCCCGAAACTTAAAAATTATTTTCAACCCATAAATATAGTTTTTGGATAGTTTTAAGAAATTGTCCATAACTATATTTTAGAGGTAGATTTTGAAAAAAAAAGTTTCTTCATGAAAGTTGTCCGTCTCATCAAAAAATAAAACTTTTATGTTTAGCAAAATGTGAAATTTAGACCGAAGATGACCCGAAATGGCCAAAACTGTAGCTACCACACCAAAACAGTTTTTACAGTTTTAGGCAGCTTCCAAAACAATTTTGGGTAGTTTTTAAAAACTGTTGAGAAATCCTACTTAGAGTCAAAATTGCGATTTTACACAATCATAGAGTTTTGTTCAAGACATCGAAATCTAAAAGTTTTGTGTTTGAAAAGTTTTAAAATCCAAACCTAATGCTTCTGTTTAGGCGATCAAAATTTGTGGAAAATTTTTCACAATATCAAACATGCACCAAAACTAAACGAAACTTACATAACCTAACTTATTACCACGAATTATATATAAAGCTACACCAACCAATATAAATAAAATTACTACAAACCATTTTCTTACTAAAACCTAAATGACTATTAAAAAAATCTAAACTTTGAATGAACTAAAGGATTTAAAGAGGAAAGTTAAGGATTTTACACTTAAAGACACTTCCTTTATGATTTCCTCTAGAAAAGCACATTCTTTTCCCTTTCTTCTTGTTCAAACGCTAAAAACTGTTCGAATTAAAATATGAAATGCAGCGGAAGGAACGGTCATTGACAAACAGAAATTTTCTAAAAACTTTGTTAATCAAGAATAGATATATAATTTTAATTAATAATAGAAAGCTTTAAGAATTTTATTAACCTTTTAAGACTATCAAGGTATCCTAGCTTTCCTCTTTGACAACACGATCTTCCAATCCAGGCCTCCACACCAATGGAAAGATGAGTAGGCTTCAAACTGCAAGAATGAATTTTCCTCACACTTTTCTGAATATGCTATGTGCTCAACACATGAGATAGCAGACATTTTTTTTAAGAAAAAAACTCTCAGTTTTTCTCTCTGAGTATTTTGCAAAAGTTATGTGAATGAAAAAACTCTTGAGATAACTATTATCTCTCCCTTTTTATATCTGAGCCATTAGTAATTTTTCGATTGATTTTCAATTTGAAATAACCACCATATCAGATATATAGGGAAATGATATATATTGCATGATTCTAACATTTTTCCTTTCTCTTTTTTATTTTATTATTAACCGAATCATGTTATGTGATTCTTTTGACTTTTACACACATATATATGTAAACATTCACGTTTCGCTTCCTTTTTTTATTTTTAATATATATATATATATATATATATATATATATATTAAACAAGAACTTTATGGTTCATTTTTTTTATTTTATATATATATATATATATATATATATATATAAAACATGAACTTCACGGTTCATGTTTGTTTGTTTTTTTTTTATTGATATTAATATATATATATATATATTTCTAAATCTAAATTCAAAATTAAATCACATTTATTTAAGAATAGATTTCAAAAATAATCAATTAATTAATTAACTAATGCTCAGTTAAATGTGACAACATTTATCACATTACATTATGTGTCACAGAGAATATTTTTTTTGTCACATTAATAATTCAAGTGTGAAATAATTAATTCAGAATTCAATAATTTCAAACTAAATATGTGTAATTCATTCTATGCATAATTTCAATATAGTGTTACAGAGATGGTATTGAGGGCCTATGGACCTATAACCTAGCTCCAATAAATTTAACAATTAATTAAACTCTTTGATTAACATGCCAAATTTATTAGTTTCAGTGTTATTCCACTAAAAACTTGAAACTTAACTCTTGAGATTATAGTAAAATTACTCAAAGAAAATAAGCGAGTAGTCCATTAATATAATCATTACATATAAGTCAATTCTCCATAAATAGTTCATAATAAGAGCTAGGTTCAATTTTCATTTACCTCCCTTATTATATCTTTATCCTTGAGTTTGAATAATCCTCTAATAAACAATTAATTCATAATCTTATAATGAACGAGCGCTCTACTGTTCAAATCTCGAATTATCACTCAAGAGAACTATTTTTCTAACTTCTATAGGGAAGGAATGGATTCCATATCTATATAATATTATTCCCAGCCATTTATTATATTATGTTTCTAAGATGCTAAGTTATGATATGTGCTAAAACAAATCTTATCAAGCAAATCAAAAAGCATAATGTTATAAACATGAGTCTAATAAATACTCAAGATTAAGACTGTCAAATATATGATCATCATAGTGATAAATTTGAATACTCTATTTCTAATGGATGATTATTAGAGATTCATCAGTTATCTGGTCTAGTCCTATATAATCTCATTATATAAAGTACCTCTAATCTAATGTCTCTATATTAATAGTACGGGTAATGACTATTTCATTCTAAATTAGATTAGACCGTAGTTGTAATATTTAATTAAAGATCCCAAACTTTAATTAATTATTACAGACTATTTAGATTATTATCTATAAATTTTATCCCTAAGTATATAACGCTTATATGCTAAATTTATAGTCACATAAATAATCATAGAATTTTGTTGATGTTTATAAAAGTATTCATAATACATATAAGCAACCAAAATAATAATAAATGTCACTTTATTTATTTATTAACAATATATACAATGTCGCAGCTTTTAGGGCGTCAAACCCAACAATCTCCTACTTGACCTAAAGCAGGTGAGACATGTCTCTAAGACCTAAGCCTTCCAAGTGTGCCTTGAAGCTCTTTGTAGGTAACGTCTTGATGAAAAGGTCGGCAAGGTTGTTTTCCGACGCTATCTTTACAACTTCCACATCGCCTCGATGTACTATTTCTCTGATCAAATGATATTTTCTCTCTATATGCTTTCCTCTTTTATGGCTTTTAGGTTCTCTTGAATTTGCCACTGCACCACTATTATCACAATACAATGTGAGTGGTTTATCCATGCCTGGAACTACTTCCAGATCATTTAAGAACTTACGAAGCCAAACATCTTCTTTAGCTGCTTCACAAACAGCTACATATTTAGCTTCTATAGTTGAATCAACAATACAAGATTGTTTGATGCTTCTCCAAACTATGGCTCTACCACCAAAAGTAAACACTGATCTAGACGTAGATTTACTTGTGTCTTTGCCTGATTGAAAATCAGAATCAGTGTATCTAATGGAAATCAGATTCTCATCGAAATATACCAGCATATAGTTTCTCATTCTCCTGAGATACTTGAGAATATGTTTAACCACTACCCAATGATCTAATCTTGGGTTGGATTGATACCGACTGACTATACCCACCGCAAAGCAAATGTCAGGTCTTGTACACAACATGGCATACATTAGACTTCCTATTGCAGATACATAGGGTATTCGTCTCATGTTTTCTTCCTCTTGAGGTGTCTTAGGACACTGCTCTTTTAAAAGATAACCTCCATGACGTGTAAGTAAATTACATTTCTTGGAGTTTTGCATCGAAAATCTGATAAGCACTTTATCGATATATGATGCCTGAGACAGCGCCAACAGTTTGTTCTTACGATCTCTTATAAGTTGGATTCCAAGAACATAACTTACCTCTCCCAAATCTTTCATTTGGAACTAGTTGGCGAGCCATTTCTTTACATTAGATAATATGCCTACATCATTCCCAATGAGTAGGATATCATCTACATAAAGAACTAAGAAAACCACCTTCTTATCTTTGATGTACTTATATACACAAGGTTCATTAATATTTAGATCGAAACCATAAGATTTGATCGCGTTATCAAATCTCAAGTTCCAAGATCTTGAAGCTTGCTTGAGTCCATAGATGGACTTCTACAACTTGCAAACTTTTTGCTCTTGACCTTTGACTACAAACCCTTCTGGTTGCACCATATAGATGCTTTCCTCAAGATATCCATTCAAAAAGGCAGTCTTGACATCCATTTTGCCATATCTCATAATCAAGACAAGCAGCAATGGATAAAAGAATCTGAATAGATTTAAGCATAACTACAGGCGAGAAAGTTTCTTCATAGTCAACTCCCTCCTTTTGGGTATAACCCTTTGCCACAAGCTTAGCTTTGAAAGTCTCAACTTTCCTATCCACTCATCTTTTCTTCTTGTAGATCCACTTGCACCCTATGGGTTTTATCCCTTTAGGTAGGTCTATAAGTTCCCAGATTGAATTGGAGTACATGGACTCCATTTCAAGGTTCATAGCCTCTAGCCATTTCTCCTTCTTATAATCTTCCATTGCATCACAATATGTCAATGGATCATCCTCACCATTATCAGATAGCAACATGTGCTTCTCCAATTTTCCTGTAGCGAGCAGGTGGTCTCACAACCCTCTCACTACGTCGAGGTGGTATGACATTCTGATCGGGAGATATGGTCTCCTCATTTTGTCCTTCAACAATGGTTGTCGGTTATGGTCTGATCTGATCAGAAAGTAACTTTTCAAGTACAACTTTGCTACGAGGTTTATAGTTTGTCATATAATCATTCTCTAGAAAAGTGGCATTTGTCGATACAAATACTTTCTTTTCTTGTAGACTATAAAACAAACATCCCCTCATTCCTTTTGGGTACCTCACAAACAAGCACACTTAAGAACATGGTTCCAACTTCTCGGTCTTTCCTTTTAGCACATGTGTTGGACACCCCCATTTACGGATATGTCACATACTAGGTTTGCACCATTCTATAACTCTAAATATGTTTTTGGAATAGACTTAGATGGAACTATGTTTAGAAGATATACTGCAGTATGTTGTGCATATCCCCAAAACAAAGTGGGTAATGATGAGTAGCTCAGCATGGATCTCACCATATCTAGAAACGTCTGATTTCTTCTCTCTACAACACCATTTTGTTGTGGTGTTCTAGGTGCCGTGAGCTATGATAGAATACCTATTCTATCATATAGTCCTTGAATTCAATATCAAGGTATTCCCCTCCTCAATCAGATCGAAGAGTCTTCAACGTCTTTCCTAATTGCTTTTTAGTTTCCGCTTGGAATTCTTTGAACTTTCTAAAAGTTTCAGATTTCCTTTGCATTAGGTATATATAACCATACCTAGAATAATCGTCAATAAATGTGACGAAATATTCGTAACCACCACGTGCTTGTACATTCAATGGACCGCAAGCGTCTGAATGTATTAGCTCAAGTGGTTCCTTGGCCCTTTCGCCTTTTGTAGAGAAAGGTCTTTTAGTCATTTTACCTTCAAGACAAGATTCACAAACTAGTAGAAAACTAACTTTTAGTTCTTTTAAAGGACCATCCTTTACTAGTCTGTTAATTCTGTCAAGGTTAACGTGACCTAATATAAGGTGCCATAGGTATGTTTCATTATCAGAAGAAATATTTTGCTGCTTCTTGGGTTTTGGTTGTTCAACTTTGAACATTTCGATATTGAGCAGTGATTTTTCGTTGGGTCTTAAAGTATAAAGCTCATTTTCCAGATGCACAGAACAAATATCCAAACCGTTTCTAGAAATATTAACATAATTATTATTAAAAGAAACATTAAACATTTGTTCAAATAACCTAGAAACAGAAATCAAATTGCTACAAAAATAAGGAATGTAATAAACATTGTCTAAAAGTAAAAATTTATTTCTAAAATAAAGTTTAACAACTCCCATTGCTCTCGCCGAAACAACCTCTTCCATTCCCACTGTCATCATTTGTTCCTCGTCGGTAAGCTCCCTTAAAGAACTAAGCATTTGCAAAGAAGAACAAACATGGTTAGTTGTCCCTGAATCAATTATCCAAGGTGAAGTATCATCTTCAACTAAACAAGCTTCTAAAACGAGTAAATTTGATTTACTGTTGTTCTTCTTTTCTTTGAGCTCCTAAAGATACTTCTTACAGTTTCTCTTTCAGTGCCCAACTACGCCACAGTGGAAACATTTGCCTTTAGGCTTCTTTTGGTTTGAGTTCTTTTTGTTGTTGTTGCTTTTGTTCTTCTTAGGTTGCCCTCCATTTTTAGAATTACCACTTCGTTTAGTCCTCTTCCTCTTCTTATTCTTTTGAGTAGAAGAGGAGGGTTGAGCTTCTGCAACATTTGCCTCACCTTCTTTAGTCTTTTCTTTCGAAATAGACTCGAAGGTTTGGAGCTTATTAAGCAACTCAATCATATTATATTTCAGCTTGTTCATGAAATAGTTGCTTTTGAACTGAAGGAACGTAGGGAAGAGGGTTTCCAAAATCATCCCCACTTGTGTGGCTTCATCTATCACAGCCACGTTCACCTCGTCCTCTTCGAGTTAACCATGTTGAGAATATGTTATCTGATCGAAATCCCTGCTTTCATTTTGGCATTCATTACTGCCTTAACGGCTTTGTGGCATGCCTTTTCAGAAGGTTTACCAAACATGTCTTGTAGAGACTACATTATCTCATAAGCGGTCTCCATGCTTTCGTGCTTCATCCTAAGCACGTCAAGCATGTCAGTCAAAAGAAAGCAGCGGGCCTTATTGTTTGCCTGGATCCAATGATCATATACTTCTCGTACATTATGAGGAGCATTGGCAGCAGGCGATGGAGGACATTCCTCCGTCAAGATAAACTTGTAATTTTTGCAGATTAGTACAATGTTCATGTTACTCTTTCACTTGACAAAATTATCTCTGTTAATTTTTATTTAAGAGAATAGCGATGATTGGATTAGACATTGTTGCTATAATAAACAAATTAAAATACCATAAATTAAATGGCTGCATAAATATCATAAATATATGCTGTGGAATAGTAAACGTGATGCATCATGCATATGGAAAAACACAAAATAATATTTTACTAATTCCATGATTATTCAATTTTAATAAATAAAGTACCGCTGTAAGGTAGGTCAAATTATTTATGAATTGAATTGAGACATTCTCAATTAATAAATATATTCAAAATATCTCATATTTTCTATATTTTTAATAACCGTTTATATTTGGTCAAGATATAATTAACAATTTAATTATATCCTTATGAGTGTGACCCACTATTTTAGATTTTAACAACTTAACTCAAAATTGCCGCCGTATGGTAGGTCAATTTTGAAATATATTGTAGAATCCTATCTCTTAGAAGCCAACCTTGTTATTGATTTAAATGGACACCCTCTGTAGGGAGGAAGAAATCAAAGCATCGCGAGGCGCCACCTAAATCTCACGGTGTTGTACTAATAATGGAGACCGTAGGTTGTATTGTCATATTACCTTCTTCCACTCATTATTTTAAAAGATGTGTTTTATCTTATAAAACATCATATGTTTTATAACTTTAGTAAATAAAAACAATTTTAATTATTAGGTTATATTATGTGTTAATAGAATCCCATTCTATTTACATTTAAATAAATTATCAAATTTTCTAAAAATCTAAATTTATTATGAATTGTCTAAGTTACCTGATAATAAACAATTTAAAATTAGATAACTTAGAATTAATATGAATTTTACTAGGTCTTAACTATTAAAACTAAATTTATATTATTTGGTTGATTAATAAATTAAGATTCTATAAAACCAACCCAATTAATTTAATCTCATTAAATCAATACTAACACATATTAAATCATTTTATAAACATCTTTATAAAAAAATAATATGCAATTGTATGCATGTCATGTTACAATAACTATAAGTGAACACTTTCCTAGATGAAATGTTGTAATGCATGAACATGTTATCACAATCATCACATGAAAATAAAGCATGAAAATAAACATTGGATTTTTGACCTAGTCCTTTTTGGATAATTAAAATTACAACCCATAAAAAATAAAAGAGAAAAAAAAATTACAAAGGTCTTCTTGTAATTTATATATTATTCCTTGCTCCAAAATTGCAGTCTTCATCAGGTAGTTTACTGTGCAATAATCTGCTGGGTTACCTTTGAAATTTGAAAGGCCCAAAGTTCTCAACTGAGCTAAAAGATCTAATGGACTTCTTTTTCTTCGTCGCTTCACGTGTAGTAGGTGAAGAAGAGAAAACAAAATACATATATATATATATATATACATAAAAAAATAACAACAACAAATTACAAAAAGCCTATGCCCCTTTTATGGGCTAACACAGATTGATCTAATCAATCTGAAAATAAAATTATCAATCCAAAAGGATCATATAATTAATGACCAAAAATCTATTTATTAAATAACCATTCATCACATGACTAAAAATTATAAAGATGCAAAGTGTCCACAAACATGCAAAAAAAAAAAACATGATATTATCAAAATAAAATCATGTTAATTAAAATTATATATGCTATAACCCGCTTTGATGCCATTTGTTGAAATTAAAATATGAAACGCAGCGAAAGCAACGGATCGTTGGCAAACAAAAATTTTCTAAAACTTTGTTCATCGGGAATAGATATATAATTTTAATTAATAATAGAAAGCTTTAGGAATTTTACTAATTTTTTGAAGACTATTAGGGTATCCTAGCTTTCCTCTTTGACACCACGATCTTCCAATCCAAGCTTCTACACTAATGGAAAGACAAGTAGGCGTCAAACTACAAGAATGAATTTTTCTTACACTTTTCTGAATCTGCTATATGCTCAACATATGAGATAGCCGACCTTTTTTTTCAGAGAAGAACTCTCAGTTTTTCTCTCTGAGTATTTTGCAAAAGTAATATGAATGAAAAAACTCTTGAAATAACTATTATCTCTCCCTTTTTATATCTGAGCCATTAGTAATTTTTCAATTGATTTTCAATTTGAAATAACCACCATATCAGATATATAGGGAAATGATATATATTGCATGATTCTAACCTTTTTCCTTTCCCTTTTTTATTTTATTATTAACCGAATCACGTTATGTGATTCTTTTGACTTTTACACACATATATATGTAAATATTCACGTTTCCCTTCCTTTTTTTTCTTTTTAATATATATATATATATATTAAACATAAACTTCACGGTTCATTTTTTTTATTTTTAATATATATATATATATATATATATATATAACATGAACTTCACGGTTCACATTTGTTTTTTTTATTTATATTAATATATATATTTCTAAATCTAAATTAAAAAAAAATCACATTTATTTAAGAATAGATTTTAAAAATAATCAATTATTTAATTAACTAATGCTTAGTTAAATGTGACAACATTTATCACATTACATTATGTGTCACAGAGAACATTTTTCTGTGTTACATTAATAATTCAAGTGTGAAATAATTAATTCAAAATTTAATAATTCCAAACTAAATATGTACAATTCATTCTATATATAAATCCAATATAGTATTATAGAGGTGGTATTAAGGACCTATGGACCTATAACCTAAGCTTCAATAAATTTGACAATTAATTAAGCTCTTTAATCAACGTGCCAAATTTATTAGTTTCAGTGTTATTCCACTAAAAACCTGAAACTGAACTCTTGAGATTATAATAAAATTACTCAAAGAAAATAAGCGAGTAGTTCATTGATATAATCATTACATATAAGTCAGTCCTCCATAAATATTTATAATAAGAGCTAAGTTCAATTTCTGTTTACCTCTCTTATTATATCTTTATCTTTGAGTTCTAATAATCCTCTATTGAACAATTAATTCAAAATCTTATTATAAACGAGTGCTCTACTGTTCAAACCTCGAATTATCACTCAAGAGAACTATTTTTCTAACTTTCATAGGGAAAGAATGGATTCCATATCTGTATAATATTATTCTCAGCCATTTATTACATTATGTTTCTAAGATGCTAAGTTATGATCTGTGTTAAAACAAATCTTACCAAGCAAATCAAAAAACATAATGTCATAAACAAGAGTCTAATAAATACTTAAAATTAAGACTGTCAAATGTGTGATCATCATAGTGATAAATTTGAATACTCTATTTCTAACGGATGATT
>CAMOHE010032317.1:0-10336 GCA_946598075.1 Artocarpus hirsutus | reverse complement strand
TTATTATCTCAAGTCAAATTTTTCATATTTCCATATCATAGAAAAATCCATAAAAATTCTTACATGTAAAACACTCACAGAGTTATAACATATTTAAAATTCAGCCTTAAATAAATTCTTAACACTTCAAAACATACATTGCAAGGCAAAGACCAAACATAGCCAAAAATTTCAAACAGTGAATTACATGCAACAATAATGTCCATACAATCATAATAAATTTATTTAAACCTAAAAATTCATATGACATTATATTTAACATACATATACAGTAGCACATAATTCTTTATTTCCAATTAAAATTATATAGTCATATAAAAACTTTACACAATAATAATTTAACAAATTCACTGCAATAACAAATTAAATACCTAGCATGCATAAAATTTCTATACTCTTAACATATCAATCATATCATCACCATATATTACAGCCCTTTTCTTAACATACATATAAACTTCTTTACCAAATTTCGTGAAATAACACATGGAATATTTACCATATCATCACCAAAATTTCCAGTCAATAATTTAATATATATAATAGCATGTACACACATTATCGAGCAATAAAACATTCACTTGCATAAAAAAAACAACACTCATTCATATATGCACAAAAACAGTCAGCAATAATCACAGTGAGTGGTGGAGAATAGAAAACTCATAACTTTATATATAAAATTCAAAACATCGTGAGACTTGGGGGAAAAATCACATAACTCATGCATACATAACATATTAAAAATTCAGAGAAAAAATATATTTCATAGATGAAGATATGGCAGTCGCTTTGAAGAGAAGAAAAATTTCAGAAATACTAAAAAAATTAACTCATACCTTAGGATGAATTCTTCTTGAAATTTCTTGAATTAACTCCAAAGAAATTTGAATATTTTAACAAATAATAGCAGGAAAATTTTGAGAGAAAGAGAAAGAAAGAAATGTGATAGGGAGAGAGAGAGAGAGAGGAAAAATCGAGAGAATTTAGAGAGAGAGAGAGTTGTGGAAATAAAACAAGGAAAAACAAAAACTCATCCTCTTATTACAAATCAGAAATTTTTTCTGATTAAATGCCAAGCCAAAAACGTGTGAATGGGTAAAAATTGAAAGAGAAAAGTCAGAATTTTCAAGAATGGTTCAAATTGCCATAAATCGCCTTTGTAAAACGGGAAAAACTTATCCATTAATTCAAATAAATAAAAAGTCAAATGTTTTATTACCAAAATTAAAGAAATCAATCCATAAATATATTATTTAATCAGCATAAAACGTCCAAAAATAAATTCCACCTTATCACAATTTTGTAAAAATTTTTGCTGACTACTTGTCAGCTGTCATCGGCCTGCCGATCTCAGGAGTTCGGCCTGCCGATATCAGAAGTCCGGCCTACCGATGATATACCATCGGCTTGCCGTTTAGAGAACATCATTTCGGCCTGCCAAACTTAATAGTTTGGCCTGCCGAATTGCCTTAACACTCAAAATCATTCATAACATATAATTGCCCATAAAAATATAATTAACACATAACATTAATGACATGAACATTTGAGCACATCAATTCCACGCGAGCGTCACCTGTCATAACACTTAAATAAAAATGGTTAGCACCATTTATCATATATCACAGCACTTATCATGAGTATAACACTTATCAAGAGTATATCACTTAACATCGTCATAAACATATCATAACATTTAACGTCGTTATTAACATAACATTATCCGTTACATCAAATTAGGCGGGCGTTACAAGGTGCATGCAAATTAACTTCCCAACACACAAATATGAGTGATCTTGAAAAACTTCCAATATGAGCACTACTTAATTAGGATGGTTTTGGACTGTGCTATGGGAATATCTATTAGTCTTCTGACTGGTATCAGAGCAGTATGACACTTATACATTTCTTCCTTAGAAAATATAATTTTGTTCGTGATTTATGTAATTTTCAATTTGTTAGCATGTAACACTTACAAATGCAATCAAAAAAAGTGTAACTTGAAGGTTGCATTTCAAGAAACTAAGAGTTAAACAAAGCATGAACAAAGTTACATTTCGATTAAGAAAGTTACAGATATCAAACTGGTACGGTGTCCAAGTTAATCCTTGCCTTATATGTATTTATGTCTATGTATATAACCTTTTTAGTTTACACAAATGCCTAAAATAAAAAATGTAAATATAATTATATCCTTTCATAATAATCAACACTTGCACACTACAATATGCATATGGTATACATGTGAGAGCTTTATATTATATACGATTCAGATTCATGATTTGAACTTATCTCCCAAACACAAGGTAACCTTGTGTGACATCTTTTATGGTATGGAATGAAATCCTCTAGGGTTTAGAAAAGAAAATTTTTCTCATATTATACCCAGAAAAACTGATATGCCGTGATCTATACGCTCCAAAGACCCCAAAAATAATGCTGAAAAAAAAAAAAAAAAAAAAAGAGAAACAATAAGCCTGATGAACAAAGGGCCCAGATACAAAACATAAAATGGAACAACGATGAAATATATGAAATTTGAGAAGCGAAAGTTTAGAAAGTAAACGTGGGAAGGAAAAAGAAATTACAAACAATCCTATCAGCCTTAAATCATATGATTCTTCGTAATTAATAACTGTCAGAAAAAGAGGCAAGTCAAATAAATTAAAAGGTTGAAGAAGAAGAAAGGCTACACAAAATTAATTACTTAATATACAAAATTAATTATTTAAGAAATGTTCTCAATACACACACACACACACACAAAGATATAGTGGCTATCACAAGTACGTAATGTTTAAAAAACAGATGCATTTGTAATAAGATGTATGGCCAGTTTTACAATTTCATCCTAAATTACGTCATTTATATATGTCAATATGACCCAAACTTTGAATCATAACTGATATATTCTTTGAACTATAACATGCCTTTATAGTCATCTTCCACCACCTCTTCACCCCCTCCAAACTTTAAAATGTATAGTTATTTCATTTTTGAACGTAGTAACACTTATTAAGACATTAAAATTCATTATTTTCTTTATCTCCTAAACTAAAACAATTGAATTAGAATTCACCGTCCAGCTTTCTCCCTCTTTTCTTGCTTTTGGAAGTAGCTACTCTAAAGACAAAATATATGAGAATCTGGCGGCTAATAAATTCATTGGAAGTGAAAGAAGTTCATATTAACCTCTATGCGTTGTATCTAAATTTAATTCAAATGAAAACTAGTTTTTTTCTCTCCAAAATAACACGTTTCATAATTTGAATGAAAATTTAGAGAGATATCATAGTTATTTCGGCAGAACAGCTACGTTTCAATATTATAGGCGCATGTTAATACAAAACACATGGTTTAGCGAGAATTCGCAACATTTATCCTAGTATGTAAAGGTGGACAAATTTATAAACAAGGTTCTAAAAGCAGACATTTTGTGCAACTATCTTTTAAGGATAAAATTTGAGCCAAAAAAAAAATCTACTGATAATAGAAGCGTCAATCTCACCGGAAACATGATTATGGGCCCTGTTTTCTTTTTGAAGCTGCTTTTACATTGCTAGGGTGTACAATTGTTCCTGGTGTCTATTGACTTCCGCTTTTTTACTTGGCAGATTTCGAAAACTGCAATCCAACAACGAAATTTTACTTGGGGGTTTCTTTACATAAATATGTATATTAAAAACTAAAACTACAAATATGTGTATTGAAAATTTTATTAATCATCATACATTTTTATGGCAACTGAATTCATAGTTTACCAAAAGATTCAAGTGTTCATAATGATGAACCTACAAAATACAAATTGAATAGTAATAATCCATACCTAAACTATACTCATGAGAATTAATATTTATACTCATGAAAGTTAATATGCGATATATGTTCACGATCGCACAATGCCATACGTTGTTTTTCTACATGAATTGACAAAACAAAATGTCCAATGGTCAAAACATAAACTTGTATCTTTCCTAATTTCCTTTTGCCTTTCTTCCCTTTAGTTCAAATTTTCATTATACAAACAATCATCTAATCTGTTAAAAAGAGCAACAGAATCATGGATCATAGCAATTATTAGCAATTCCTTGACTCCAAATTAACACCATTTTCAATTTCCCTCAATTATAGGCGCTATTTTATTATTTCAAAATTAATATATATATATAGCCAATGGTTACTATCTAAAGTATAAAATGAAAAATATACAAAAATCATAAGCAATAGTGAAGAAACTAGGACGTGACTAAACACGTGCATGCCATGCATAGGGCACGTGCGCTATTTTATTTATGGTTGATCTGTGTTTGCCCTTTTTTTATTGTCACTAAATTTCTATTATTTTGTTCATTAATCCATAAATGCAAGTTAGGCTTGCAATATACATTCTTATATTAACTGATTAAATTCTATATTTGTCCATAATAATATTGGATACAATCTAACATTACAAAATATAGAGTTTTAGTCACAATAATTGTTAGCAAAATTTTTAGTCGCAATATCACAAATTTCAGTTCAATTTTTATTGTGATTAAAACTTTTAACTATTGTTTTTAGTCACTGAAAAAATTCGTGACTAAAAACCATGTGACTAAAAGTTTTAATCACAATAAAAATTAAACTAAAATTTGTAACTAATTACATATTAGTCATAACATTTTGTTGTTGTGATTAAAATCTAGTTTTTTGTAGTGTAATTGACGACGTCCTGTAAGGACTAGCTAGCATTATGGTGTCCACTTGTATAACGTATTACCATGCCAATACGTCTCGGCAAAAAACATATAGACAGTGACTTTACACTTTGCATCAACTTAATTTATAACCATAAGGACGTAAACAGCTACATAGTCCTCTATAGTTGGCTAGCTTTGCACTTCTGAATTAATGGAAAGCGATATTGATGACAATAATGGCATAATTTGGTTTGACCAAGTTGCACAATTTGCGTGACGTAAATAGCTACCACCTTTAGTGTATAATTGAGATGTAGTCTTTTTCAGAGGCTTCTCTTAATTTGCCAATTTGGTTACACTGATTTGGTTTTGTTATAAATGCATTATCATTTAACATACAACCAAATTATTAAAGTGCTTGAGTTATCACTTTATTAATTTCTCAAAAGCTTTACTAACAATAATGCCATTGCCATTTTCTTTTGTTTTGAACTGTAACACTTAGAAATAAATTAAGAGTGATTAGCATAAAAAATGGTGAATTAGTGTACCTTATTGTAATTTGAACTTTAACTAATCATTTTGAGGTATTTTTATAATTAGCTTCACTTTTAACTATTTTTATTAGTAATCTTGAATTTTGGAACCAAACAATTTGCCAAAATTTCAAACAAGTCCCATCCTGACAAACTTAGAAAATAACTTACCAAAACCATGTGCTGAACATGGTTTTCATCCTAAAAACTACCCGTCCTCCCCCTTTATTTAACCTCCCTTCACTCTCTTTTTTCCCCCTCACTCTCACTCTTTTTCTCAGCCCTCTCTCACCGTCTCTCTCTTTCTCTTCCCTCTTCCATTTCTTGCTTCAAGAATGTTGAGCAAAGAACCCACATTTCTAGCAGATTAGAAGCCAAGAAACAAGGTTCAAGCCCACTCAAATTAGCTCTAAACTATCCATTGAGGTTAGCTCTCTCTCTTTTTCAAAATTTCAAGGTTTTTGTTTCAATTTTACAATTTTCTTTGAATGTTGTAATCCGAGGCTTGATGAGCTTAAATAATGTTTAATGTGAGGATGTAGAATGTGTTTTATCATGAATCTAAATTTTATTTGAGCAAAAATCAACTTAACCAAGTTTGTAAATTTTTCTTTGATTTTCAAATAAATGGTGAAGTTGAGTTTAAGTTTGGGGATTTTGTTCCAAATAGGTTTAAAATTGTTTCCTATTGTTTTATGTATGATTTCTAGGTTAGAATTGCTCAAAAACAGGTTGAATCAAGCTTGGAAAGCTCAAGGAAGCCAAGGCTTAAAATCTGAAATTTTCCATATTTTGACAGATTGGCAGACCGAACTTGAGCTTCGGTAAGTCGGATTCATAAGTCCAGCAAGTTGGACTCATTTCTTCAGCAGGTCAAACTCAAGCAGTTCAACAGGCCAGACTTAGATGGCCAGTTGGACGAAATTTAGCGGTTTGACAAGCCAAACCAGGGAGATCGGCAGGCTGACTGGGCTATATGAAAATAGTTGTTTTTCACTAGTTTTCACCGTTTAAAGCATAAATAAAGACTTTGACTTTGTGGCATGATTTTATGAATATTAAAGGTACACTAAGACACCATGAGATGACATAGTATTGTAGAATGCTTTAAGTTGGACATTGACAAATTTAGTTCATATCAAGGTTGTTCGTGGTTCTAAAGAGTCGACGTATAGCGGGCAGAGACTACGGTGTTAGCGCTCTCGTATTGTATGGTGAGGTAGGACTTTAAATCCTCTTTATTTGTTAGCCATGATTTTAAAAGAGTTTTGGCCACAAAGTGTTTTTATGAAAATGTTTTTAAGGAATAATTGAAATAAATTTATTAAGTTATTTTCTGTAACTATTGGATAAAGAAATGATCATAATGATCGGAATAATGAATGTAAATGATAAAACTCGATAATATAAGACTTGAATAATGAAATAGTACCGAACGAGTCAAAAATGCCATTCAAAATGATATGCTAGGGCAAGATGCCATATTCAAAGATCGGGTCCTGTAAAGAGCAACCTTGGGGGCAGGTCCCAAAACCCAACTGGGCCACTACGGTGGTGATTCTAATGGCTTTGCCCGAGATAAAATGATAAGATTAGTTTTAGATAATTGTTGGACCAAAATGGTAAGTTTGAGGTTTAAGAAGTTTTTTTATTGAATTTTATAATCTTTGTGCTTATGAAAGATTTTATAGAGCCTTTTGCTCACAATTTTATTGTTTTAAAATTTCCCCCCTCTATGTGGTTTACAACATAGAGCTAAGTGGGACACTGTAGATCGAATGCGTGAACCGTAGGATTTTCTAAATAGGTTATTTACTTATTTAATTAAGGCCTGTAAAATTTTAATTGTTTTTCTTTTGGATTGGACTGTGGTTGTATTTTATTTATGTTGACACTATGTGTGTGCACAAATGTGAGTCTGATGCATCCTCACTCATATTAATTAGTTTTATTATCTTAACTGCTTTAATTTAGAGGTAACTCTTCAAAAGTTTTAAATTTACCACGTTTTTATAAATAACACTATTAATTAATTGTCAAGTTTAATTAAAAAATTATTAAATTAACTTAATTAATCTATCACGTCACCACCAAAGTTGAGTTCGTGACAATTTTGGTATAAGAGCCCTAGGTTTTAAACCTTGGGAAATCTGCACATATAGGTACGACAATGAAGAACCATTAACAGTCCAATTTTGTTTTCGAAATTCCGAGAATGGCACCTAAGCATCGTCCAGTTGCTGCTAACGCAAATCCCTTGAACGATGAAAGCATAATGAGAGCTATGTTTGCTGCTTTCCAATAGATAGTAGCATGAGCTAGGTCTGAGGATTCCTAGGTAAGTTACCGACACAAGTATTTTAAGGAGTTTCAACATTCATCTGTCCTAACTTTTGACAAAAATGGGGACATTCAAGCAGCTGAGTATTGGTTAGATTTGGTGGTAAAACATCTACATACTTTTGGTATACCAAGCTAAATTCACAACTTATAAACTAGAAGGAAGTGCAAACACCTAGTGGAAGTAGGCCAAATGTATGGAAAATAATAGGAACATCCACTGGGATATATTTGAAGAATTATTCTACAAACAATATTTTTTGCAGGGTTATAGAGACCAAAAGGTCACTAAATTCTAACGATTAGAACAGGATGACATGACAGTCCAGGAATATGAAGCAAAGTTCACTGAATTGGCTAGATTTGCTCCATCTGTTGTGGCTTCAGAGTATGAAAAGTGCATCAAGTTTCAATAAGGGCTTAAAGGATCCATCTGACGGCAATTGGTTGCCTTGCAAATCCAAATTTATGGTGAGTTAGTGTCGTTAGCTTTATCACTGGAAAGCAATTATAACACCTGCTGTGAGAACAGAGCGAGGACTTCAAGAGAACCCCAAAGGAACAACAGGAGAGGCAACAACAACAACCGTCAAGCTCAAGTGAAGAATCAGCATGGCAATGCCAACAGTAGGAGTAGTTGTTCTTTAGGTAGCGGATGAAGCAATCCTTATAACTTCCATTGTCATTACTATTAGTAAATAGGACACATCAAGAGAAGTTGTCTGATAAGGAATTCTCGATAAGGATCCTAGACCTGAGAGGGTGCAAACTGTCAGTCCTAGGCTTATCTTTTGCGCAGCCTCAACAAATCCCACAACCATAGATTCACCAATTCACCCCTCAGCAGATGCTCTATCTAGCACAAGGTTATCAGCTGCCAAATTTCTATAGGAACGTCCCACAATATAGAGCACCTAGTACAGCTAGTGTGTAGTCTCCTCCACTGCAGCAGTATTGGCTGACAAACCCTAGACCTAGTAATGCTAATAAGGGAAAAGGAAAAGCTCTAACTCAAGTCCATACCATGACTACAGGGAGTTCTAACACTTAACGTAGTTAATGGTACGATTTTGGTTTCTCAATCTTTAGCTTATGTCTTATTTGATACTAGTGCCATGCATTCTCTTATCTCAAGTTCATTTGTACTTGCCTTGGAATTAGAAATAGAGGAATTTAATGAACCCTTAATAATTACCTCACCCTTAGGGCAAGTGTATGTGAATAGTATGTGTATATCCTATAAAATAGTGATTGGGGGTGAGATTTTGAGAAGTGATTTGATTGTAATCTCCATGAGTACCTATAATGTAATCCTAGGAATGGACTAGTTGTCTAGATATAATGCCCTTATAGATTATCACCTTAGAAAAGTAACATTAGTGACCAATAAGAGGACGACGATTACTTACCAAGGTAGTAATGATCGAGTGATGAGTGAGCGATTCATGAAGACATGTTTTAGAGGAAAAAGAAATTTGGCTTGTTATGCGCTTCTTTTGAATGTAGAGGAAGAGTCCAGTATAGTAGGAAGAAGCACAGTGATACTGGTGGTTGATAAGTTTGATAATGTCTTTCTCGACGAGTTACTTGGATTACCTCCACGCCGAAAGATTGAATTCAGTGTTGAGTTACTCTCGAGGACCGCTCCAAATTCCATAACACCATACCAAATGGCACCGACAAAGATGATGATATTAAGAAGCAACTTCAAGAACTTATAGATACAGGGTACATTTGAAATCGTACATCACCATGCAGTGCTCCAATTCTATTTGCCAAGAAACATGCACTACAAGAAAATATTGATTACACGACATTTATTTCACGACCGTTTCACAAAAACCGTCGTGTAAAAGGCAAAAATGCGCGGCAAGTTACGCCCGTGAAAATGAAGACCGTCGCAGTAAGGTGTGAAGATACCACGACGGTTTTTCAGAAAACCGTCGTGGAAGATTAGGGATACCACGACGGTTTTCTCCAAAAACTGTCGTGGTAGGTACAAGCTACCACGATGGTTTTTGGAGAAAACCGTCGTGGTAGCTCTCCAAGGCCAAAAATAAAGGAATGGCGGAATTTGGATCTACCACGACGGTTTTTGGAGAAAACCGTCGTGGTAGCTTACTTAAAAGCCCCCCCACCCTCGGCTTTCAAATAGTACGTTTCAAAAACACACTTTACAAAAACAAACACAGACCCTTCCGAATCAGCCGCCGCCGTCTTTCTCTGCCTCCACACTCCTTAATCTCAGCTAAATTGTAAGTTTTTTTTGTACAAAGTGAGAAATAGTTGTTGATTGTGTTGTATAATTATTAATCCGAAATTGATAAATAGTTGTTTTATTTTTTTCTTTATTCCGTGAAGTTGATAAATAGTTGTTCATTTTGTTGTTTATTCTGTGAAGTTTTTATTGTGGATCATGGGTATGATTTCTTCGTTTTATAATGAGTATGTGTAACTTGTTTAATTTATGATGACCGGGTGATGTTTTTTTTATGATTAATTAATATATGCATGTAGGCGTGGGTATATATATAAATTGTGAAATTAATTTTAATTGAATAATTGCTATTTATTATTTTGATTTAGGAATTGGAAAATAGATAGGAAATGGATGTGGGATTTTCGATTGTCTGAAGAGTATGTGAATGGTGTGGAAGAGTTCTTGGATTTTGCCAAAAGTCATGCAAATGGTGATAAAATTCGATGTCCTTGTGTTCAATGTGGAAACCATAGATTGCATCCAATTACAATTGTTAGAGGACATTTATTTCAAAATGG
>CAMOHE010032299.1:0-35209 GCA_946598075.1 Artocarpus hirsutus | reverse complement strand
AGAATGGCACCGATATTGCAGCTCGATTTTGGCCGGAGGAGCTTCGTCGGAGCCGCCGCTTTTCTCCACCGCGCCACCACTCGATGCCGCCGTTCACGGTGGCGTTGATGTACACCTCCGCCACCATTCGACTCAGAGGGTGATGGGTAGTGAGACCCCCCACCCAATTTCACCATGGCAGCACGTTCCGGCGAAGATCCACCTTGCCCACCGTCAACTGCCACGAGAGCCTCCGTTCTTGCTCCTCCCAGCCACATTTCTTCAAATTGGATGAGGGGAAATGCTCAGAGGGGGATGGGTAGCAAAAGCCCTCAACCAATTTTGGGTTTCCATGGCCGGAAAACCATGATCGGAGTCTCCATTTTTGTCATCAATGTTGAGCTCCGACCTGCTATGTTAGAGGTAGAATTAGGCAAAATTGACACCGCCATTGGACTCAGAAGGGTCAATTTAGGGGGGGTAGGCTCGATCCCAGCCATCAACGGAGACCGATCGCCGCCGGTCAACGCCGGTCAAAGGCGGTCAACGGCCGGTCAACGTCGGTCAACCGTCACTTCGGGTTTTTGTGATCCGGACCTCTGATCGACGATCTGAGATCGCCTCCTGACTCGTTTCGACGCTCTGAACGCGATGGTGACCTCCGTTTGAGCAAATTCTACTCCGATGAAAATCATTCGGTATCGATTGCACGCAGATCGAGGCGGCCCAGACTGCAGTAAAGAAGTCCAGAATGATGTTTTCAGTAGTAATAAATCTCCATGGAGCTTTTCTAGCCATCCACGGCCGCTCGAGGAGCACTACTGAGGATGCTGCGCAGACTGCAGTTACAGCGAGATGCAACTGGACCCGCTTAGCTCGGAGTCCAGGTAAGTGGGAATCTCGCCTACAATATGAATAGTTTATTATTCCTTCTAAGGTTTAATGTCAAGGATTCGATAGCAAGAATCCATTTAAAAAAAAAATTTATTCTGAAATTTTTGTACTTTATTAATAAGTATGTTTAAGTTACGACCAAGTTAAGTTAAGTGACGGCCACGTAAGTAAGGGTCATCACATATGAGACATCTTTATGATGTACTACCTTATTTTCTCTTTTTCTTTATATTTCATTGACACAAGATTAGCTAGTAAGATACTTGATTCATCCTTTTTGTTTTCAGCAAAATGCTTTTTAATCTCTTTAAGGAACTTTTTGGCACTTTCCTCCTCAAACACTAAGCCCTTAAATGTTTTCAAAATAAAGCTTTTCATGATTATAAGACTCATGCAATTAGAATGCTCCCACTTCTCTAAGTCTTTTTTTTTTTTTGTGCATTAGAGGAACTTTTGGTAGTGAGAGGAGAGGGAGGTTCTGCCTAATGTGCAAGGTCAAGATCCATGCAACCGAGAACAATCGTAACATTCTCTTTCTAATTCTTGAAGTTTGTGTCATTAAGCACTGGAATAGAGTTAATATTGACAGATTTGTAGAAGCAAAAGTAGAAATTGAATAGTGAACAAAACAAAATACAAGCTCACAATCAATAATCATGTTACAACATAAGCATAATCATTCAATAAATGCATACATGACATGATTAAACAATTGACACAATGGTGGGCTTGATCACAAGATACCTAGCATAACATTAAAGTTTAGTCTTTGGATAGAAACATCAACTGTAAGTGGTGCTCCCCATGTAGTAATCAAATATTAACAATTAATTGTGTCAAACAATAAGCCTTTCTTTGGACCGACTTATTGCTCACATAGAAAACCTAATAATCATCACATATTTACTATCATAAGTATGCCTATTATTTAGTCAAACAATAACCTTCTGATAATTTGGCTTCATTAAGTGACTTTTATAAGTATTTTTGTTGGTGATTTTGCATTTTGGAGTGTTTTATTGTGTTTAAATTTGCTTTTATAAGTCCAATGCAAGAATGAGCTAAAAGAGGAATTTTCGGAGGAAGAAAAATTGAGCAGCCAAGGACGCTATACCACCAGAAACACACACTACAACGCCAAATCCAAAGACCATCAGGTGCACAGGTTGCAGTGCCAACTTTAGTTGCCATAGCGCTTCAGCCAAAGCCAGAGCAAGACAAGCACACAAGCTATAGCACCAACTCTAGGCACTACAATGCGCTAGTAGGAAAGTAATGAGCCTTTGTAGTGGTCAGGCCTAAACCCTAGGGTTCTCCTTATTAACTCTTGGGGGTATTGTAGCAGGAAGTACATCCGTAGTAGACTCAAACACATGTTGCTATCATTTTACTGCCATTTTGAGCAAAGTATAAAAGGAAAAATGGAAAATTTCAAAGGGGCATCAGGGAGAATGAAAAAAGATAGCCACCAAAGGAGGAAAATCCAAGGTTTTGAGGATTTCTTGATGATTCAAAGAGGAATTAGAGGCTTGGACCTTGGGAATAACGTAAGTTCTTCATTTCTTCTTCTCATTCTCTCTTTTTAGCTCTTGAACTTGTATTCTCCTTTAATTGAGCTTGAATATGTATTTGATGTGTGACTTGATTTCATTATAGATGTGGCTTTCTTGATGTCTAGCTAAACTTCTTAACCTAGACGATATGATATAGCTTGATATTGACTATGCTTTGAGGTTTTAATTAATTCTTGATTTAATTGCATCTCAAAACATTTGTGTTTCTTTAAGCTTTATGTTCTAATTTGTTTAACTAATAAATTAGAGATTCTAGATATGTGGATTTAGTCTTGGGAAAGTCATTTTCACATATTGAGACTTGGAAAATGCAACCTATAATTTGTTGAGTTTGGGAGGCCAATACAACTTAGGTAATCACTAGAGTAGTTTGTGCTTAATGAATGCTTAACTAGTCAAATTAATAAGGATACTAATTTGGTTAGTTTTGCATATAATTTACTCAGCACTCCGGAGAGGGAGTGAAATTAAAATCAAAACCTAAAATTAATGGTTTGAATGAAATTAATTGACAAACAATTGAAATGGACAAGCATAATTGAGCCAAGTAAAATCAAAATCCCCTAGTCTACATATCATTGAGTTCCTTTCAATCATTTTCTCCAATTTGAAACATTAATTACTTTATCGCTTTTAGTTTAATTTATTACTTTAGCTTTTTTTTTTAATGAATTAGAATTGCGTAGATAAAATTAGAGTTATTGTAGCTATGGTAATTGGATAATTTTTTAGAAAGTCAATCCCTAAGGAAAACTATATTCTGCTCCTATTTTATTACTTATGATCATGTACACTTGCATGTCGTTTAACAAGTTTTTGGTACTGTTTCCAAGGATTGAAGGTTTTTGAAAATTTGACCAATATTATGACAAAGTGACTCAATTTTAATTTAGCTCTTTGTTTCATTTTAATTGCACTAAATTTTGAAAATTGTTGCCTTAAATAGTTGATGAAAAGAGCTCAAAGCTTAAAAGTGTTACCTCTTGATCCAAAAATTGAAAAGACCCTTCGTGGATAGGGAAGAGAAAGACAAAGTAGACCTCAAGATATGGTAAAAGGTGATACAACACAATAGGCCTTGCGAGATTATTTCAAGCCCATTGTCAATGGCAACTATTTGGGGATTTAGTGTTAAGCAATCAATGCCACCAACTTTGAATTAAAGCTGACACATATTAGCCTGGTGTAACAAAGTCAATATATGGGCTTGCCGCATAAGGACCTGAATGTGCATCTTGTTATGTTCTTGGAGATTTGTGATATCATCATACTCAATGGTGTGTCAAAAGATTTTATTCAATTGTGCTTGTTCCCTTTCTCTCTTAGGGACTAGGCACTGGGTTGGCTTTAGTCATTGCAATCGGGTAGTGTGGCTACTTGGGAAGATTTGGTGCAAATGTTTCTCACCAAGTTTTTCCCTCCATCAAAGACTTCTCAATTGTAGGGTGAGATTGCTCAATGTTGACAATTGGAATTTGAGCCACTATATTAAGCATGGGAGCGGTTCAAAGATTTCATTAGGAAATGCCCTCAACATGGATGCCGAGATTGGTTCCAAATCCAATTGTTTTACAATGAATTTAATGGGCAAACGAGGCCTATTTTGATGCAGTTGTTGGTGGCACTCTGTTGTCTAAATCATGGAGGAAGCTCAATTACTCTAGGAGGAAATGGCCTTTAACAACTTTTAATGGCCAAATGAGCGATCAAGGAAGAGAGGCATAGGTGTTCACGAAGTTGATCCAATAGTAGCTTTTTTGGCTCAAGTCTCGGCTTTGACTACTCAAATCTCGACTCTAACTACCAAATAAGTTTCATCAAGAAAAGATGTGGTGATATTGGCTAGTGCATGTTATACCAAAAAAGGAAGAGATCAAAAGTAAGTTCAATATGTGAACAGCCAGAATTTCAATTACTAAGCCAACAACTTACCCACACATTACCATCGGGTGCAACCATGAAAATTTTTCCTATGGAAACACAAGAAATGTGTTGCAACCACCACCACTAGGATTTAACCCACCCATGGCCAAGAAGAAACCTTTGTTGGAACACCTTTTGAGCACCTTTATTATGGAGACAAAAGGGAGATTCAATAAGGATGAAGCAAGGCTTGATAGTAGTAAGACTCATTATAGTAATTTGGGAGCATCCATAAAGAATATTGAAGTTCAAGTTGGGCAACTGTTAAATGATATTAAGGAGCAATCTTCTGGCAAATTTGCTAGTGATATGGAAAAGAATCCTAAGGATCATTGCAATGCCATCACATTAAGGAATGGAAAGGCACTTGAAGAAACCACACCTGGGAAGCTAAGGCTACAAAACATGAAGTTGTAGAGGAACAACCAAAGGTGGCTTCAAAGCCTAGCTCTATCTCTTTTCCAAATAATCCTCCTATTATTGCTCCATCATTGTCGTTCCCTCAAAGGTTTCCAAAGAAGAAGCTTAATGCTTAATTTGCCAAGTTCCTAGAGATCTTCAAGAAGATTCACATCAACATTCCCTTCACAGATGCTTTTGTGCAATTGCCACATTATGTGAAATTCACGAAAGATGTGATGTCTAAGAAATGGAAATTAGAGGACTATGAGACTATGAAGCTCATTGAGGAGTGTAGTGCCATCGTTCAACAAAAGTTTGAAAGATCTAGGAAGCTTTAATATTCCGCATACCATTGGTTCTTCTACTTTTGAGACGGCTTCATGTGATATTGGAGCAAGCATTAATCTTATTCCCCTCTCTGTGTTTTGGAAGTTAGGACTTAGGGATGTCACACCAACTACTATCACTTTGCAAATGGTAGATAGGTCTCCTACTTATCTTAGAGGTGTTGTTGAGGAGTTGTTAGTGAAGGTGGACAAGTTCATCTGTCCAGTAGATTTTGTTGTTTTAGATATTGATGAAGACTAAGAGATGCCCATCATCTTAGGGCGGCCATTTCTTGCTACTGGGAAGGCTTTGATAGATGTTCATAATGGGAATTTGACACTTTAGGTGAATGATGAAGAGGTCAAATTCAACATTTTCTATACCATGAAGTTTCCAAAAGAAAGTCTGATATGCAATCGCATGGAAGTGGTTGATTCTTGTGTTTAAGAGCTCATTCATTATGATATGCGTAAAGATCCTTTGGACCATTGTCTTGTTACTTTGTTGTCTAAAATAGATTTCAATGAGGAATTCAATGTCGAGGATGTTGAAGTGGTGGATACAATTTTAGCTCTTGAAGCCTTGCCTAGTGAGTTACCTCACAAGGCTCAAGTGGATGATCTTGATTCGATACCTATCCTTGAGAGCTCGAAGGGGACTTTAAATGTTTCAAGTTCACCTCATGACAGGTTAGTGTTGAGGCAATTACCTAATCATCTTCGATATGCCTTCTTGCAGAAGAATTCTATTAAACCGGTGATTAACTCTACATCATTGAGCCTAGAAAAAGAGGAAAAGTTGCTTCTTGTCTTGAAGTATCACAAGCCCTCTTTTAGTTGGTCCATTTCTCATATCAAAGGCATAAGCCCCAAAATTTGGATGCATAAGATGCTTATGGAAGACTCTTACAAGCCATTGATTAAACACCAAAAAAGACTAAATCTAGCCATGAAAAAAGTGGTGCGAGCTAGAGTCTTAAAGTTACTCAATGCCAAAAACATTTATGCAGCCTTCGATAGTTCTTAGGTGAGCCTAGTGCAAGTGGTACCTAAAATGGGTGGAATGATAGTGGTGAAGAAAGATAATAATGAGTTTATCCTTACTAGAATGGTGACAAGGTGGTGTGTATGCATTGACTATAGAAATCTCAACAATGCCACAAGGAAAGATCCTTGTCCTCTCCCTTTTATTGATCAAATGCTAGACCGGTTGGTGGGCTATGACTATTTTTGCTTCCTTGACGGCTAATCGGGCTATAATCAAATTGCCATAGCCCCTAAAGACCAAGAGAAAATGACCTTCACTTGTCCGTATGGTACATTATCCCTTTAAAGGATGCCATTTGGTTTGTGTAATGCTCCCACAATGTTTCAATGATGCATGATAGCAATTTTTCCCGACATGGTGGAAAACGTAATGGAGATCTTCATGGATGACTTCTTGATATTTGGTTCTTCCTTTGAACATTGGTTTTATAATCTCTCTCTTGTTTTAAAGAGGTGTGAGTAGACCAATCTTGTTCTTAATCAAGAAAAATGTCACTTTATGGTTAGAGAAGAGATTGTTCTTGGCCACCATGTCTCATCAAAGGGAATAGAGGTGGATCGAGCAAATATTACATAATAGAGAAACTGCTACCACCGACCAATGTCAACTGCATCCGCATGAGAGGTCTTAGAGGAGGTTTATAAAAGATTTCTCCAAGATTGTCAAGCCTTTGTACAATCTTCTTGAGAAGGATACCCCATTTTCGTTCAATGAAGCTTGCTTGAAGGCTTTCAATGAGATAAAGGAAAAGTTGATTTCAATACCGATCATGGTGGCTTCCAATTGGAACGAACCATTTCTTATATGTGATGCATGTGACCATGCAGTTAGAGTGGTTCTTGGCCAAAGGCGGGACAAGATTTTGCAAGCAATCTATTATGTAGGTTGAACTTTTGATGATGCTTAACAAAACAATACGAAAACTAAGAAGGAAATGTTGGCAGTGGTGTTTGCTTTCTACAAGTTTCTGGTCCTACCTTATTAGGTTGAAGGTAATTGTCTACACTGATCATGTGGTAATCTACCACTTGTATGCAAAGAAAGATGCAAACCTTAGTTGATTCATTAGATTCTCCAATTGCAAGAGTTTGATCATGAGATTCATGACAAGAGGGATAGTGAGAATATTATTGTGGACCATTTGTCTTGGCTAGAACTCGAGGAAAAGAAGGTTGTTGAAGTCATTCAAGAAGAATTTCTAAATGAGCATTTGTTTAAGGTGGATGTTAACCTCCCATGATGTGCCGATTTTATCAACTATCTAGCTTATGGGCTATTGCCTCTGGACCTTTCTTTTCATCAAAAGAAGAAGTTTTTACACGATATAAAGACTTACTTGTGGGATGATCCATTGTTGTTCAAAAAGTGTCTGGATCAAATCATTCGAAGAAGTATTCCTAAGGAAGAAACCTAAGCTATCCTTCCCCATTATCATGCTTCACCTTACATAGGCCATTTTGGTGCAAAAAGGATAACTACCAAGGTTCTTCAATCTAGATTTTATTGGCCTATTCTTTTTTGCGATTGTTAAGCTTTTGTGAAAATGTGTGACAAGTGTCAAAAGGTAGGTAATGTCTTAAGGTGGCACAAGTTGGCTTTGACTAGTATCTTTTGATTAGTATCTTAATGGTTGAGGTTTTTAATTTGTAGGGCATTGACTTCATTGGCCTATTTCCTTCATCTTTTGAGAAAGAATTCATTTGGTTAACAGTTGACAGCATCTCTAAGTGGGTGGAAGCCATTGTTGCTTTGATTAATGATGCGAAGATGGTGATAAAGTTCTTACATACAAACATTTTCACTAGGTTTAGAACTCTTTAAGCATTATTAGTGATGAGAGAAACAAGGTATTCAATACGCTCTTGATCAAGTACGAAGTGAAGCATAAGATAGCTCTAGTTTACCATCCGTAGACAAATGGGCAAGCCAAGATCTCAAACCTAGAAATTAAGCAAATACTTAAGAAGATGGTGCATATTAACTAGAAGGATTGGGCCAACAAGCTTGATGATGCCTTATGGGCCTATAGAACAACATTCAAGACAACAATTGGCATGTCTCCATACTGATTGTGTTTGGAAATCTTGTCACTTGCTGGTGGAGTTGGAGCATAAAGCTTATTAGGGTATCAAAAGTTGAATTTTGACTTGAAGGCTTCTGGTGAACAATGCTTGCTTCAACTCAATGAATTAGAAGAATTCTGGCATAAAGCTTACGAAAGTGCCATAATCTTCAAGGAGCGCATAAAATGGTGGAATGAAAAGGAAATTTTGAGGAAAGAATTTGTCTTGGGCCAACAAGTGTTGCTCTTCAACTCCTATTTGAAGCTTTTCCTAGGCAAGTTAAAATCAAGGTGGTTGGTACCATTTACAATCAAGAAAGTGTTTCCCTTTGGTGCTGTTGAGATTCTAGGTGATGATGGGCATATTTTCCACGTCAATGGCCAAAGACTCAAGCACTACTACGGTGGAGAAGAGCAAAAAGTGGAAATCATTCCACTTGCAGAGCCAAAATGATAAACAAAAATGGCCAAGTCTAGCTAGGGACGTTAAAGCAAGCACTTCTTGGGAGGCACTTCAAGTTCTAAACTTTTACTTTTATTGTTATTGTGATTTGATTTTTTGTTGTTAGTTAGTTTACTATTTTCATGTATTACTATTTGTTATTTAGAGTGATGTATGTCTCTTTTGTCAAATTTTACGTTTTTGAATCATGAGAACTTTGAGCAAATTGGTGTTCATTTGGGAAGATTGGAAAATAGAGGAGAAATTAGAGTGTAGCAAAATGGAGGAGGGCTGTAGTGGAAGACCACAAAAACCCATAGGCAAATTGGTTTCAAGCTTTAGCTAAAACCCAGACTGCTACATCGTCCAGCCAAAAATGAGGGGCAGATTTGGTTTCAAGCTATAGCACACTCGTTGCAGCGAACGTGCAGTTGAAAATCAAGATTAATGGGCCGTTCAATCCCAACGACCACATTAAAAAAAATCTAGCTAAGAAATTTTGAAAGGCATCCAAATACTTAGCCAACTTGGTTACAGGCCATAGTGAACAAAACTCCCGCTGCAACGCTCGGGCTTGATCAACTCCAAAACGCTGTTGGAATCCATTGGTTTTAAAAGAAAAAAAAAGAAGCAACAAACCTTATGTTTTTCTTGCTAAGTTCGCCTCCTCCTTTTTTGCTCTTAACCTAAACAGCCTCAAATCACCTAAACTCTTCCAATCCCCACCTCCAACCTTAAAAATCAACCTTCTCCTTCATTAATCTTTATTTTCCTCAATCCAACATCCACTTTTCTTCATCATCTTCATATAACCACTTCACCAACTAGTCCTCCACACATCTTCTTCAAGCTTTAAGGTACATATCACCATTCACATATAGAGGAGCACAATCTTGGAGAATTTCTTTAGGTTTTTATTCTCATTTTCACCGAGTTTACTTTCAAGGGTGATTGGGATTTTGAGAAGAAATTTGATTCTTGAGAACCATATTGTGATGTTGAGCTACAATTGCAAATTGAGGAGCTATGAGTTGCTTGTGGAGACCAAAATTTGGGTTGAAATTTCGAAGAAAAATTATAGAAGCTTGGAAAATTTTGAGATGTGCTTAGTAAATTTGTGAAATTACAAGTGGAAGTTTGTTTGGGTTTGAAGTGGAATTTTAGTAATTTGGTTATTTTAAGTGAAGTTTGAATGATTTTTGGTTTATTGTCCCCTTATACCCTGGGCGACACACATGCCACAATGGCCGGGACAAAGGGTCACGATCCCACGAAGGTGAGCTAACTCCAAAAACCTGTCTTTAGTTCAGATTGTAGATTGGAATTGCTTGTTAGTGTTGAATTTTCACTTGGATGGATTGATTATGGTATTTGATTGGTGCTATTTTGGTTGTTGGTTGGGTTGCATTTTTTGTGGTTGGTACATTTCTTTGGTTTGTTGTGTGCTCGGCCATTGTTTGTAGTTTTAGTAATTTTTTTGGACGTGGTCAAAAGTTGCAAAAGTTTACAGCTGACAAGAAAAAGGGGCGAGCTCGACTTTCGATTACATGTCCAATAGATTTGTTTGTCAAGATGCTAAATTCAATTACAATTAGTATACCATAGGGAGAGCAAGAATAAGAGAAAAAAGGTGTCAAATTCAGGCAACAACTATTCCTAAATTTGTCAAAATCATCAAGGACCGAAATTGGGCTTATTGTGCCACCCCACAACCTAGCGTATTAACACTTGTTAGGGAATTCTATGCCAACGCCAAGTATAGCAAGGGAAACAAGACTATGGTCCAAGCCAAGACAATTAAGTTTGATGCTTAGACTATCAACAAACATTTTCAAACTTCCAAACCTTAAGTTAACCAACTAGTCATCTACATCAACCAAGCGAACATGAAATAGGGGGTGAAGGAAATTTGTTTTCAAGAATACAAATGGGCCTTAGAGAGTGGACTCGAGTCTACCTTTGACTCGTGTTACCTAAAGAAGAATATGAAGATTTGGTACCATTTTATTTGTGCAAAAATGTACCCAAGGTCTTACTTTTCAGAGGTCTCCTGATAGAGAGCCTTTGCTTTCTTTGCCACTACCAAGGGGTTGTCCATGAATGTGGGCTTAAACATCCACTCTTCCATCCTGTATGCTATCCGCAACAATAGTATAGGGATGCCTTTTCCCTCCTACTCATGGTGCTATTCGAGAAAGTAGATGTGGTCATTAAGGATACCAACTTATGCAAGCTAGTTTAAGCCTTTGATTACAATGGAGTCCTTCACATATGGAATAATTAGCATGAAGATATTGAAGATGAAGTAGGAAGCTCTTGGCAAGTGGCGAAACGAAAGTCCAAGGTCAAGGTCACAATTTTTGACCTTTACGAGACAATAGAGCAACTTGGTCACCGAATTGACACCTTAGAGGCTTAAGCCCTTTATGACGAGCAAAACTAGATTGAAAAGGCCCACTTTGATTCTGTGTGCTTTCAAAAGCATAAAGCAAATGTTCCATCACTTCTCTGTTGATTCTGGCTAGGACACCATAAGATTCCTTTAACTGTTGTAGTTCCTTTCCACTTTGATAAAGTCATTCCAGCCATCTCTGTTCCCATAAGGAGGTTAAAAAGATGAAGATATGGATCCTCTAGACCAATAGAAGGTGAGACGTTCAGGACAATGCATGTTTGTACTTTTTTTTCTCCCCTCCTAGGTACGTGCTTCTAACCCCCTTTTGTATTTTTATTTCATTTTCTACATTGAAGACAATGCACCTTTTTTAGTTGGGGGTGTTTTGGGATGTTTGTGTATGCACTTGGTCTGTTATCCTGTCAGCAGTTTCCATAATTCAAATTCCTTGGTTCTTGATTTTAGTCTTTGGTGTTTTTTAGTTTGGTTTAGTTGCTTTAAAGTTATGGTGTTACTTATTTTTATTTTGAACATTAGATTTTGCTAGTCTTCTTGTATTATGATTGTTTTTTGTGCGAGTTCATGTTGATGAGAGATAACCATGAATAGATTAAAATGTTTTTTTTATATTGTCCGCAGTGCTTGTTGATTGTGGTTTTTATATGCTTTTTATTCCTGCTAGTATACGACACTCTTGACTCTAATCTACATGAGCACAAAGGCTCATAATCACTCACTTGTTCGAATCACTAGAGAAATTTATGCATGTAGGAAATTTGTGGACTATTTAGGGCTCTAGGACTCAATTAAGTGGAACTTGGGCAGAATCCTAAGTTAGGTAACATTGGAGCTAGGCCATCGTTTAGACGTTTGAGCCTTTGTAAACCTACCCTTTGGATTTTAACCATTGTTGTCCATCTTGAGCTTTAAAGCCTTTTCTTTCCTCACTCATGTTACTCTATCCTAGCCAATCAAAGAATTTACCAAATACTTAACCCATCACTTTAGGCACAATATGCATTCCTCACTTTGTTCGAGTGCATTTTGATTCATCATGAGTTTGGCTTGGGTTTTGAAGTATTCTTCCCTTGCTCTCATTTAATTTTTTTTTTCTATTTTTCTTATATCTTTATTTGTGAATTTCCATCTCAAGAAAAAAAGTGCTCAATGAAATATATATGTTAATAGATAAGTTTGGAGTGTAGTAATTTAATTTCATCTCTAAAAAAACGAAAAAAATATAAAAGTTCAAAAGTCACAAATTATGTTTGTTATTGTCTTTTGTCTATTTATTTTTAACTTATCTTTCTCCCTTTTATTTGTTTTAATGTGGTTTTGTAGAATAAGTAGGTGTTGATTGACGAGACATGGGGTTGGAGATATTTGGAAATTTCCATTGAGTTGTTATGAGGTCCATGGTTGCATGATGTGTCAAAGGTAATCCGAGCCTAAAAGTTTCCATTCTCACCTATCTTTTACTCAAGCCGTATGTTACAATTCTTGTAAAGTACTAATTAGTCTCCAATGTTACACTTGCTTGAATTAGTAGAGAGAAACACTACTTTGGGCTATGGTAGTCCTTGTATTCATCAATTGGCAATAACCCTTGAACTTCCTATTGCATAATTCAATCTAGTGGTTGATTGGTTGGGTGGTTTTGATCTTCACACATACACTAGAGTTTTGAGCAGAAATATGCATGTATTCAGTGTTGAAAATCTAGATTCTCACAATGGTTAGCCTTCCCCTTGAACTTAAGTCACTTGTGGAATTTGTGGAAAAATTTTTTGTTATCAATTTGATGCTTAGACTCACACCTTATTGATTTGTTTTGTTTTTGCTCAAGGACTAGCAAAATTTTAAGTTTGGGGATATTTGATAATTTGGTTTTATTAAGTGATTTTTCATAAGTATTTTTGTTAGTGTTTTTGCTTTTTGTAGTGTTTTATTGTGTTAAATTGCTTTTGTAGGTCTAATGCAAAAAGGAGCTCAAAGAGGAATTTTTGGAGGAAGTAAAGGGGTCTTTTGAGCAGCTAAGGGCGCTGTAGCACCAGACATGCTTGCTGTAGCACGAAATCTAGAGACCATCAAGTGCGTAGGATATAGCACCATCTTTAGCCGCTATAGCGCTCTAGCAAAAACCAGAGCAAGACAAGCACACAGGCTACATGGTGTTGCAGCACCTAATAGAAAAAGTAGTTGAGCCGGCTACAGCGTTTAGGCCTAAACCCTAGGGTTCTCCTTATTGACCTTTGGCAGCACTATAGCAAGAAATACATATGCTATAGTGCTCGAACATATGTTGTTCTCATTTTACAAGCATTTTGAGCATAACATAAAGGGAAAAAGGGAAGATTTCCAAGGGGCTTTGGGGAAAGTGAAAAAAGGCAACTACCAAAGGAGGAAAATCCAAGTTTTGGGGATATCTTGAGGATTCAAAGAGGAATTCGAGGCTTGGAGCTTGAGAACAACACGAGTTCTTTATTTCTTCTGCTTTTTCTCTCTTTTTAGCTCTTGAACTTGTATTCTTCTTTAATAAAGCTTGAATATGTATTTGATGTGTACTTGATTTTCATTATGGATGTGGATTTCTTGATGTCTAACGTTCAGGTCCAAAATGCGGTTCACAATAAACCCAAGTATAGGTTGTCTCAAGTAATAAAATCTCAATAAGTTTGAGGTCGAATCCACAAGGAAGACTTTCACTTTAAATAGTTAAGTTTATAAATATTTAAAAACAAAAATATATATATTTACATATATTATTTACAATTTTTACAATTTTATGGCAGGAGTTTGGTGGAATTTTTGAGCTATAAAACAAATATAAAGAAATAATAAGAAGAAACAATAATAATAAAAGTGTTGTGGTTAGAGGATCTACCCTAAGTAATTTATTAAGGTTCACTTTTACCCTTTGTTAATTTTTTATAATAAGGTCTAAGAATATACTATGTCATCTTTTGTCTACAATAAATAAAGAATTATCAAGCATTCACTGTGCTAGTTTATGTTGACAATGTGGTAGAAAATCATTATTACAAATAATATCGACTTGTATTTATTTTAATATTTTAACTTATTAATGAATCTTAAGCATTTACCGCATCATTCTCTGTAGACAACTAATCAAAGTTAAGAAAATTAGTTAAAACAAATATTAACCGTATTTCAAAATAATTTTGGCATTATTTCCACTTAGAGAGTTAAAATTAACTTAACTAATTTTGCTTGAACTTCACCTTTTCACCACCCAAAAAAAAAATAAAAAGACATTTTTAAAATAAAAACGACAAAAATATTTAAAAACTATTTTTATTAATATTGATTATTGCACAAAATAAATATAGATATAGTCTAAGAGAGATCTGAACTTCTACAAAAGTTCTGTAGACTTAGATCAGTCGTAGAACATTTCCTTTAAGGCTAATCCTTAGGAATGATCAGGATACCTTCATCTGCTAGAGAATCTCGCATTTTATAGGCAAAGGATTGCCACTGTAACATGCAATTTGTGCATTTGTTATTTTTTTAATTAATTGTTTTCTTGAGTTTTGCGCCCAAGTTGCATAAATTGCAGCTTTTTATTAATTTTTTTTGCACTTTTTCTTCATTTCAAATTTCTTGCTTATATGAATCCTAGATTAGGATCCAATTTTTCTCGGAACAGGGAAGGACTTATGCATGCACTTTGGGACCGTCAGATAAGCTTAACTAGACCAAAAGGATGGCTTAGATTGAAGACAAAGTAAGAGGTTGGCTTTGACTTACGTCAATCGTTGGATTAGTCTTTGTATGCAAATCTTACAAATGACGAGATGGGAGCATATCACACTTGTGGATTCGCATGCACACGATCTGAGGCTACATGATAGTAGGAGACACATAGGCCATATGGTTGAAATTTAGAAACCTTGTTTTATTATTATTTATTTTTCTTTTTTTTTCCACCTTTTTTTTTTTTACTTTTTTTTTTCTTTTTTTTCCTTCTTTGAATTCTGTGCCTAACTTTTTTTTTTATATATATTTCTTATTTTGTTATTTTTTAAATAATGGCCTCATTGATGATGTAATATTTATTGTCCGATATTACCCATTTTGACACTATTTTGCTCTATTTTTGCTCTAGATTTTAAATCTAAAAACAAATAATTAAAACAAAATTAATTGTTTTACAAACTTAATATTTACAATATTTATTAAAGATAAAAAGTAAACTAGAAACACATAAAGCTTACTAATATAAAAATACGGTATAGAGCTAATTCAATTATATTCAAAAAATTACTTAATACATAAAAATATTTTTAGAAATTACTAAAAATATATTACAACATATTTGTAAACTTAGAACACACTATAAAACTTGTTAAGATTGAAAATAAAATTACATTATAATTTTCACTGCTTGGACACAAAACAAATATTTAACACACAAAAATAACTCTAATAATTACCAAAGATATACTTAAATATAAAAACACATTGAAAATACATATTTAAATACATTTTCATACTAAGACTTAAAAGCAATATAAAACAAAAAAAATGCTTCAATGAAGGGATTTAATGATAGATAATGATGCAAAACAAATGATTTTATCTTAAGAAAATGTGCATTTTTACATGTTCATCATCTAACTAAACTTCTTAAGCTAGGGATATGATATAGCTTGATATTGACTCTATTTTGAGGTTTTAATTGATTGTTGATTTAATTTCATCTCAAACCATTTGTGTTTCTCTATGCTTTATGTTCTAATTTGTTTACCCAATAAATTAGAGATTTTAGACGTACGGATTTAGTCTTGGGAAAGTCATTTTCACATATTGAGACTTAGGAAATGCAACCTATAGTTTACTGAGTTTGGGAGGCCAATACAACTTAGGTAATCACCAGAGTAGTTTGTGCTTAATGAGTGTTTAACTAGTTGAATTAATAGGGATACTAATTTGGTTAGTTTTACATAAAATTTGCTAGGCACTCAGGAGAGGGAGTGAAATGAAAATCAAAACCTAAGATTAATGGTTTGAATGAAATTAATTGACCAACAATTGAAATGGACAAACATAGTTGAGTCAAGTGAAGTCAAAATCCCCTCGCCTACATATCATTGAGTTCCCTTCAATCCTTTTCTGCAATTTGCAACATCATTTTCTTTCTCGCTTTTTGTTTAATTAATTACTTTAGCTTTCTTTTATAAATTGAAATTGCCTCGATAAAATTAAAGTTTTTGTAATTATGGTAATTGATTAATTTTTCAAAAAGTCAATCCCTGAAGAAAATGATACTCTACTCCTACTTTATTACTTGTAATCGTGTACACTTCCACGTCTTCCAACATCTTCCTTTGGGTCAATCACTATTCATATAAACAAATCACATACACATCTTAATATACCAAAATAAATAAACTATATAATAGAGGTTATTTTGGCTACATGTTAAATTTATTTTGAAATATTAGACACACTTTAGAAGAAAAAAATTTCAAACCAGTAATTCCTATATGATTATAGAATTAATTATAAAAATTAATTAATACAACTCGAGCAGTAGACTTATATGCATGTGTTGATCATTCCTATTGATCGTCATGTTCTTTATTTACCAACACAATCATATATAACAGAAATAGACAAAACATTCATATACAATAATAATACTTATATGAAGAGCAAAACAATATTAATATATAACATAATATGTATAACATACAAACATATATATATATATATATGTACATATAACAGAATAATAATTAAAAATCATTGAACAAAATTAATTGATCTCTACAACAAATTATTCTGTTTTCCATATAGCCATAATTTGAATAATTGACAATCGAGTACGACAGATACCAAATTCAATTGAATGTCGACAAACCAATTCAATCAATATTATATATATATATATATATATATATTACATATTCATATATACATTTATTCACTTAATCTAGGAAAAATCAAGAAAAAATATTCTTAATAATTTAACATGATGACCATTCTAATACCAATTGTTAGATTTAATTATAAATATGATTTCCTGCTGTATTCCTAAATCCCAAGAACCATCATGCCAAATTACTAACTATATGTTTGGTATGGTGATTAGAACCATTGGTTAGAACTATAGACACTGTAGTATGTAAGAGCTTTATACTGTAGTAACTTTTTTTTTTCTTTATTGTAGCATGTGAAAGCTTTATATTTTTCCTAACTAAAAAGTTAGTTAGCACTAACTTTACCAAACAGGTTATAAGAATAATAGTTAAGAATGTAAACTTAAATCCATGGTGATGTAATTGAGTAGAATAAAGTCTTCTATAGTCAAATGTATCTTTAGTGCTCAAAGATTCTTTCTCTTTAACGGAGAAAGAGGAGAAGAGCAAATTGTATATATGATTTGATTTTGGGACTATAACCGCTTTATATACTAAGTCAAAATAGAGTATTATTATTCCTAGTTTGTCAAAATAGAATACTATTATTCCTAGTTTGACTAGTACTAGGTTTCTACACATTTAAAATCCATACCCATTATATATCTTTAGTGCCCAAAATAATAGATCACTTATTTGCCTATTAAGTTAGATAGCTCATAATATAATTGTCATTTAAATATATAAGCCCATAATACGATATTAAATAAATAACCCAACAGCAGATGCCCAATACAACCTTATAAAAAATAAAGTGTCTTTTTTATTCCACAAATTACTGAATATGAATTCAGACTATTATCTTGCAATCATATCTTTTCCTCATATAAACCCTGTACATGCATAATTTGAGTCGATCTAGTATTGAAGCTTTAATTTACTTGACAGACAATTAATCACAGTACGATAATGAATATATACGTATTGATATATAAAATAAATGCATTAATTTTTGTTGATATATATAAATTAATATCTTTAAAATACATTCAACATACGTATTTAATCATGAGGAACTAATCTTAACATACCACAGTTTATGGTCCAACTTGAAAGGGAATGTTAAAATTGAGAGAGAGAGAAGAGCGGGATTTGTTTCTTGAGAACTATAATTTGACTTTGATGATTCCTTTTTGGTTGATGTTGTGGGATTTTTTAGGATTTTCTTCCGATTCAAAATCTATATTGATAGTTGACTAGTTTTACAGGTAATTGCCTAAATTGGCGCTAGCAATCTGTATTTGGAGTCATTTGAGAGAACTCCTCAATAGCGATTTTTTTCCCTTCTACTCTCATTCACTTATTTCTTTTTTTTTTTTTTTTTTACAACAATCACCGTATTAAGGTATGTTGTAAACTTAAGTCTATTCTTTTAAATACTATTGAATTAATGTATAAATTTTTTCTTGTTGGAAGCTTGAGGTTGGGTGGCTGGCGTTGAAAGACCTCGGATTTATGGATCGTGGTGGAGGCTATATACTTTGGTTTTGTATTTTGTGTTGTTTTCGTACTCTGTGTTGAGTGTAATAAGGGCAGTAGTTTCCCTACTGGTCCTTTGGAATGTGTTCGTTGTTTCTGTGTTATATTTTTGGGATGGGTTTGGTGTAGAGGCTGGTTTTCTTATGCCTTTTGGTTTATTAGGTGGTGTCATGAGTTTGGATTGGGTCAAGGTGCAGTTGTTTTTTGTGGTTGTTAGGACCACAGTTTGTAGGAGTTTTGCCCCAGTTAGGGTTAGAGTTTCGTTTAGCTTCATCAATAGGTGCACAGACTCCCAAGTTGGTTCTTTGAATCTGCTTGTATATTTGATTCTTGATCTTTGAATCATTGGTTGTTCCTTGGCCAGTTTTTGCTCGTTTTAATAATTTTTTTCGTCCGATTGGAGGCCTTACTCATAAAAAAAGGAGTCACCATGTAAAAAGTTTATTCTTGTCATGAAATATATTTTCTTTATTTTTGCACTCGCTGAAATCTAATACACTCATGGAGTCACCAAATGAGAGAAAGTGGGAGAAGGAAAGAGGTTAGGTCTAATTCAAGAAACCCGAGGGGTTTGTCTCCAAAACCCTCTACTTTCTAGGGAACGATGAATGGAGTGAAAAGAATAAAATAAAGTTGGCCAAAAATCAATCCATTACTCCTTTTCAAAGGCACCCTCTCTTATTATTCAAAAAAAAAAAAAGGCCAATGCTTTTTTTCTTTCATACGCAAAACATTTTATAAAAAGGAAAAAAAAGGGCCTATGCTCTATAATTTCTCCAAATAAAAAGGCCTATATCATTTCCATGAGCGGTCCCCGATCATCATCCAATTTCCGAAACTTCATTTTTAAGTTTATGTTGCTTCAATCAAAATCATCGTAGTACCATAAATGTAGCTATGGCCTTTTTTTGGTGTTGCATTTGACCTCCAAATGGATGGGACAGGTAGCTCTAACACCATACATATGCACTTGACACAGTACTTCAAATAAAATAAAATGACATAAAATTAAATGCAAAAGAAACTGGATATCGAAAGCTCACAACAAATACCATCGTTTATTTCAAGCAAATATCATAATAAAGTGAATTACACATGATTAAAAAAAAAAAAAAAACTACCAACAACTTTCACAATCCCCCTCTTATTAACAAACATCGTGCATACTATTAATTAATGTACGTGCATGCATGCTGACACGTTACGTACTTAGTTCCATGAACCCAATTATAGCTCACCCGAAGTAGAGCTAGTGGATTGTTTGAAAAACCTGAAAGCGTTCTTGGCATACAAAGCAAGCACCACAAGAACCAAAGCAGCCACAGCCACGTTAACCAATATCCTCGGATTCTTCACAATTCCCTTCATTTGGCCACCTTCTGAATCAGCTGATTTATTATTAATAGATCTATCAGCAACATCAGCAGTACTTGTATTCTTTTTCTCATCCGCAGCCTTGTTAGTTGCTGGATCCGATCCATGATCTGGAGAGCTAGCAGGCTTTTTCTCTGCTGGTGCCGTTGGCGGCGTTATCTTCTCTACCTTGTCCAAAGTTGTCTTCTCCGAAGCCTTCTTATCATTGGGTAGTGCTGTTGCTTCTTTGATGTGATCCTTCTTCTCAGCATTAATGGGCTTCATTGGTTGCTGATCATGATCAATATCCTTGGGTTTGACCCCTGTTTTCTGTTTGTCGGCCGGATCCACCGCGGGCTTCGGTGGGGAAGCTTGTTTTTGTTGTTGTTGCGGCGGTAGCAGCAGCTGAGCTGATTGATCATGATCAGCAGTAGTACCAGAAGGAGGAGCTGTGGTCATTTTTGGTTGTGCGGATTCCGAGGTTGGTTTTGGCTTTGGTTTTGCCTTGTTATCCGCACGAGTGCTTGTGGGTGGTGGTGGGTTAACTGGGTCGGCTTTGGGGACTTTGACGTAAAGGATTCCGCCTTCGAATTTGGCGGAGATCTTGTTGGTGTCCCGGTCTTGTGTAAGTGGAAATTCCTTGATAAAACGGCGCCATTTGTTGTGGCCGATATGACGTTCCCCGGTAACCCTCAGTTTCGCGGCTGAGGTTATTTGAATTTTCAGTTTGTCCTTATGAAATCCTGAAAATATATAAATCCCATGCAAAGTAAAATATACACAAGGACAGAGTCAGAAAAGTAAGTCAAAATGTATATTGGAAAAGTAGACCCGATTACAATGAGATGTGACAAATATAAATTTTCAAATAGGTTGCCATCTATCCTCGGCTGTGGGTGGTTTTGCTTTCAGTTGTATGCATATAGTCATTTAATTAGAAGCAGAAGACCTTGTTATTGATTCTTCTTGTGCTAAAAACAAATCTCACCTAGTAAATCGTGTACATATAGTAACACTTTGTGTGCATAATTAGAATTATTTTTATACAAATGAATTGTCTTTGCCGAAGGAAAACAAAACTAATGTATTAATTAGCATAATTCCTTCTTTGCTTAAAAGCAGTTATGAACAGGTATTATTCTCTCTTTCATTCAAAAAAGAAAAGGATTTACGAGACAAATTTACGATTTTCTTTTTCTTCTGATTTCTGATCTGAAAGTGAATATTCCTTGATGATAGTTTGCTGTTTCAAGACCTATGACAGAGGCGATTCCCCAGATGTTGTATATCTTTTGGGGAAAGTATGTTTTGGTGATGACATTATAATTATTTTCTAATATGGAGTTCAAAAAGATCTGCATATATTTTACTTTCACCAATAAATCAAAATCAAACCGAAATGAATTATAAATATTTTTGGGTTTAATTAGTTTTGGTCCCAATTGTAAAAGTAACTTGAAAAAAAAAATAATAACGTGAATGGGATTCTAGCTAACTAATGTAATGAAAATTATGCATGAATGTGAACTGCAAAATGAAAACTCTTGCTGTCTCATTGCAATGATCGCTTTATATATGTGTGTGTGTGTGTGCGTGTGTAATGAGAACTAGAACTAGAACATGATCAAAACATAAAAAAAAGAAGAAATAACATGACGAGAAATTAACAAATAATTACCAGCTAAAAAGACGAGAAGATTATCGACATCATTTTCTTTGGTCCATTCGAATGGTGGTTCGAATTCTTCATACTCGCGATTAGCAGCAGCAGAAGTAGTACTTCCTGGCTTTGCAATATGATCCATAATTCTTTTTTTGTCCTCTGATAATAACTGGTTTAATTATGTATTCTCTCTCTCACTCCCCTTTTTTTTATATATATGCTTGAAATGGAATTTCTGCTCAAATCTTGTGATGGGAAAAACCTAAGCTTTGGGTTGGATTTATACTACATACATATTGGCATATACAATGTAGAGTACTTTAATTGAGAGAGAATTCCTTGGGCTACGATATGCTATATGTGTTTTCTTTTGGAAATGGTTATTCTCTCTCAGTCTCTCTCTCTCTCTCTCTCTTCGTAGATTGCTTTCTTTTGGTTTTGGAATTGGTCTTCTCTTTCGGTTGATTACAGGCTTTAAATCATATATGCTTTAATTGCTCCATGTGGTAGTCATCTTCAGTGGGCGGGCAAGGGCAAAGGTTCTTTATCTCTTTCATATTCCTTTTTTTTGTTTGTTGGGACAAAGACCTAGGACAAGGACAGTAGGTTTGAATTGTTGGGGCTACTTCTGCCGTGCGTAGGTCACAAAAGTATAATTATACATACAAAAATGTTGCAAATGCATACACCAGCATGCTAAAGGAGTTATAGTTAAAATATATATATATATATATATATATATGTTAAGGGGTAAGTTACAAAACTATACCATTTACTATTTAGTTTTAATTATTTCTCAGTTTATTTTTATATTTTTATAAACTATAAAGATTTTCTTTGCATTTGAAAAACTTGTTTCAATTTTATCCCTTGTATACTTTTTTGATAGAAAAAACATAGAGATAAAATAAAAATACCCTTAAGTAGACCGAATTTGTTTATGAAATATATTTTTCACCTTAAGATTTTTTTAAAGGATATTTTTACATTTAAAAAGACATCAAATTTAAGGTATTTTTTCTAAAATTAGAAGTTCTCTTTTAAATTTTTTTATATTGTTAAATCTACAAAATATTTTTCATAACTGTTTAAAGGCTGTTATATGTTATTTTGCCTAATTTTTTCCATTCATAAGAATGAAATTGAAATTCGTTTTTTCTTTTTAATTTAAAGGATACCTTTTACAAAAGTGTGATTATGGTCTTAACTTTTTGTTTATTTATCAGCCCACAACCTCTCATTTTAGTCACCGAGGGACCATTTTAATTGACGTTTGCTAACTTTAGTGTCAAGTGACCTGCACATTGGGTCTATAGTAAGGGAATTTTAGTAAAATATTTAATATTTTTTAAACATTGAAATTAAAACATATTTCTTTAAAAAATTAAAATTAAAATATAAAATATAAAATATAAAAAAATTAGCAATATAATTTCTTAATCTTAAAATATTAATAATCAGCAAAACCCACTTTTTTAAAAAAAATCAACAAAACCTAGCGATTATTTATGACTGGCGACGAAAGTGGGGGCGACGGGGTGGGAGGATATGATGGGGGGGGGGCACGACTAGGTAGGAACACACGATGGGGTGGTTGTGATAGGGAAGGGGCATGATGATGCTAGGTGGGGGTTGGGCTAGACACAAGCTTTCGCAATGGGAATAGGGGCCAATAGGATTGGGGGGGCTTTGGGAGGAGTGACAAGGTATGGGGGTGGGTCATTGGCTACGGTTGGGATGGTTGGGTGTGGAGGTGGGTCGTCGATGCAAGAGGAGATAGTGGGTAGGGGTGAGCAATGGGGAGGAGTTAGATTTTGGGAGGAATTATTTGGATTTTGGGCTTTTTTTGTTGATTTTAAATCTTTTTGGGATAAAATTCAAACCAATGGTTGTGATTTAATGTTTTTAAATTAATAGTTGTGATTTATCTTTAATTTAATTTTTATCATTAATTTAAAGGGTAATTTAGTAATTTTACTTAAAAATTAATATCTAACCATTTTTAATAGTCAAACATAACAGTTTGATCGTTAAAATGGTCCCTCAGTAACTAAAATAAAAAGTTGGAGACATAAATAAGAAAAAATTAAAGACTAAAATCTCATTTTCATACAAAGTTGAAGACCAATTTAACAATTTATCCTTTTAACTCTATGCTAATGATCTTGGTGTCTTAAGTGACATGACATGTTATACATACAAAAATATTGCATAACATGGTATTATTTCCTCAAAAAGAAAGAAGTGGGGGAAGTAAATATAGTACAATCACAATAATGTTGTTCACCGACATTTTGACAGCTGACTTTGACATGCCTCATACGCGTTTAAATTTAATTAATTTTAGACAATATAAGAAATATTTATTCATGCGCGTGTGTATCTTGTGTAGAGCGCCCATACAAACTCCTAAGGGTTCGGATTAATGCATAAAGAAGGCAAAAGCATACGTTCTCATTGTTGGATGTTGGTACATACATACATACACACATATACACACACAAACTGAGAAACAATAATATTAATGCAACAACCTTGCAGAAGCTTGTAGAAGGTAAGCCTTATCAAATTGAGATGTAATATTTATGCTTTAATATAATTATAATTAGTGGGATGTTTGTTTGCTTCGATCTTGCAAAATTATTGCATCATGAGGGGCCAAAAGACATAATGTCATAGCATTACTATTGACTATTTTCGGTGATGATCAGTGGAGTAAATATAGTAATATGAAAACATAGCACTACTCATGTAATAAAATTGATTTAATTGATGTGCATAATGTTTCCATGACCATCAAGTTATGATTTATTGGCAATCTTTGATTTGTCTCTTGTCTTCTCCGGTGCAAATGGCAGGATAAATTAGAAACGAAATCAAGAACTTATAAAGGTTATTTACCCTCTTATATCTTGTATTTTAAATTTATTCAAACGTACATTATACTTTCAGTTTTTGATTTTATCTAATATATAACTTTAGCTTAGATTTAATACACAAATTTTTATTTTTTTCAATCAATCTTCAATTTTTGTCCAAAAATATACCCAAAATACCCTTAAATTGAAAAAATAACTTTAAAATCTAAAAAAAAACTTTATACTAAGATTTTTGACTTTAAAAATATATAGAATACTCTCAAAATGGGTGTTTTATGCGTTTTTGTTTTTGTTTTCTTCTTTTCTTTGAAAGTTTTCTTTTTATTACTTAAAGATAATTTGATTATTTTAAAGATCAAAATTAACTATTGACTGAAGTAAGCTATAAATTTATGTACTAAATCTATTCTAAAGGTATATATTCAGTGAGATCAAAAGTAAAAGATATCTTTTTTTGAATTAACCTATAAAATAGAGGGTTTAAAAAGATAAATATCCTATTATATATCAATTCAGGCCTTAAGTAGAAATTAAGGGGGAATTCATAATATAATTCTTTTTAAAATGTATAGGATGATAGCCACAATTTTTTTTAAAAAAAAAACACTCTTCTACAAAGTGAAAACATGACTTCACACAAATTTGTTACTATATAATGAGGGGAAGTTGCTTACATATACTATTGAACAAGAATGACTATTAGATATACTACAGCCTATTAGAGTCAGTCTTTTAAGGTGCTATGGGTGACTGATGTGATTCAGGTTTTTTAGTCTCGATCGATTAAAGTTTTCCACCAATTGTAATGGATTTGTTGAACGAGCAATATGGGCGCTCTATTATCAGTACGCCTTTTTTGTTTTCCTTCAAGCAAACTCGGCGTACATGGTATCCTCTGATACATATTATTATATCTTAGTGTTGGAACCGATTTGAGATTGGAATTGGCTGTTCTTGTGTTATGAGGTCATCATCATTAGTATTGGTGTATGTATTTCCATAAGTTAAAATACAATTATCCATTTCAAAAAAAATAATTGCTTAATGACTATTTATAATTAGAATTAATAATGCTTGACTTAAATAGAGCACTGATCATGTAACACTTGAGCATTTTTAATACATTAAAAAAACAGTAATTTAAAGATTATGTTAAGACAAAAATACAGTTTAAGGAAAAATATTGAATAATAATATGAAAAATTATACAGTATTAGAATAATGCAGTGTAAGAAAGTACACTGATAAAATTATGCAATATAAAAATTACACTGCAAAAGTAATGCAGTGTAGGAATTGGATTGTTTAAGGTTAAGCAGCATAGAAATTAGACTGTTTAAGTTAAAGCAGTATAGGAATAATACTATTTGGAGAATATGCATGAATAAGAAATGCTGCAGCAGTATAAAAAATATACCGATGGTATAAGAAAAATACTGTCAGTATAAATTTAGAATGTACAAAGTTAGATAATATTGAAATTATATTATGTGATGAATGAAAATAAGTATGAGAGATTATGGGACCTCATGAACTATATGGAAAAGATACCAATAGTATAAGAAAAATACTGTCAGTATAAACTTGGACTGCGTAAAAAGTTTGGTGGACACTCAATGGATTTTGATTGGGCCACCACACCATGAAATGTGGCCCAATCACCTAAAGCCACCCAAGGTAACCCACTTGATTACCATGAGTCAAATGGTGACTCACCACCTTTAAAAAAAAAAGAGAAAAGAAAACAAAAAGGAAAAAAAAAAGGGTGAATATATTCATGGTATAAGAGATCATTTGGTCTCTAACATGCAAGAAAAAAAGAAAAGAAGAGAGGGAAGAATGTGGAAAGAAAGAAAGAAAGAAAGGAAAAGAAAGAAAAGAAAAGAAAAGAAAAAAAAAAGACTCCATTTCTTCCTCCTAAGAAACCGTTCCCCCCTAGCAATTCTTTCTCAAAAATTTTAATGAATTCCAAGCTCCAAGTCATGTTCAATGCAAGTTCAAGACTAAAAGCTCAAGGACTTCGCAAATTTTAAAGTAAAATCCATACTTTACCCTAAGTTTTCTTGGGTTTTTGTTGAAGTTTTGATGAAATTTTTATGATGAGGTATGAGCTTGATGTCAAGGGGACTTTGAAGGATTTCAAGCAATAAAAAGAAAAAACAAGCCCCTAGCAAGGATTAGGTAAAATTCTAGTCCTTGAAGTCTAGTTAAAGTTTATGTTTTATGCATATTATATGTTTGATGAAATGATTTTGGTCTATGGCATGTAAATGGACAATATGGCATGATTGATTTATGCTATATGTTGATGGTGATGACGATGGAAAGAAGAAAGTAAGGGTTTTGGTGAAATTTCAAAAGGAACTAAATTGCAAAGAAAAATGAATTTTTGGCATATTTAAAAATTAGCCAAAAAGTCCCCTTAAAGGATGGAATTTCAAAAAAGTTAAAACACAAAAGTTGTAGAACGCATCGAAACAATTAAAACAGGATAATTTTTTAAAATTCTGCCCAGTTTAAAAGTTATGAATTTTACGAAATTTTAGGCACAAAATTTCAAGAAATGAAAACGTTATGAAATGTTTGGTATTCGACCATGGTGCTTTTGTAAGTTTTGTTCCTTGCAAAAAACTGAATGTTGTGCTATAAATTGGTCATTTTTTGTTTCAGGGGCAAAAATGTAAATATTTTTGTATTTTGGGTCACAACCGTAAAATTGTATGAAAATTAGGTTTCACTAGGAAACATTGATTTCCTACACTGCTATAGGCAGTAAGTAATTATAGATGCTAAGTTTTAAAGAATTTAAAGTTTAGGCAAGGAAAGAATGAAGAAATAGAGATTAAGGGCAAAATGGTCATTTTATGAAAGTGGCCAAAACGGACCCAAAACGCTTGATATCGAAAAAAACACTCCTTAGTGGAAATTTTTCTATAATATGTAAGTAATGAAACGTTAAAGTTAAGCAACGAGTTTTATAAAGTTACAAAATGGACAAAAAACCTGTTAAGGTAAAATTGTCATTTTCTAGAAACGGCTAGAATGGAGTCAAACACTCTAATTTAGCAAAACATTCTTAGATGAAAAATGTTGCATAATATGTTAAGTAATGAAACCGTCACATGAGATGAAAAATTTAATAAGGGATGTTCTAGTAAAACAAAGGTAATCCAGTAGGTTACAAAGTCAAGTAAAGAATGAGATAACTCGATGGGTTGCTGAGCTAAGTAGAACGAATGGTAACCAGGTGGTTGTATAATTAAGCAAGGGAAAGGTAACTTGGGGGGTTACAAAATTTAGCAAAGAAAAGGGTAGACTAATAGTATACCAAGTTATGAAAAAAAGGGAATGAATGCTTAATGGTTAAGTTATATTATCAATTGAGTAGATTGGTGATAAAATTTAACTAATTAGCCCGGTATCGTATGATCAGGACACAGAGGTCGACTAATAAAATGAAAAGGAAGGAAAGGGGAGGTTAGAGTTAGAACCTGGTAAGTTTCAAACCTTTCCTACAACATAAAGTAAATGATTTTCAAATGCTTATTTATATGTTTACAAATGTGTTTACAATTGTTAAACAAGTTGTTTTTAAAAGTATGTTTGCATTTGTTATATAAAAAGTTTTACAATTTAAATCAAGATTTGTAATGTATTTGCGGCTATTATGTTTGAAGTATGAGTGCATTTATATGCATAAAGTTTTTAAAGTTCAAGTAAAATTTGCAATATATATGCAATAATTATGTTTAAAGTATGCTTTGCATTTCGTGAATGCACATTATTTTACAGTATAAGTTATAAGTTTTATGTTGCATTTGTTATACAATAAGTTTCAGAGTACAAGTTATGATTTGTAAAATGTGTTTGCCTTTTATGTTGCATTTGTTATGCAATAAGTTGCATTTGTTATGTAATAGGTTTTGGAGTATAAGATATGATTTACAAAGGTGTTTGCATATGATGTGTTAGCATTTATTATGCTCATTAATATTTAAAAGAAGCTAAAGCATAGACAATAAAAGAAAGTGTTGTACCAGCCTCCTTGTTGTGAGGTACTGAAAGTAAAATTAAAGTTTGACCTCCTAGATGTGAGGTACATGACCTCGGTGTTCGATGATCTCAAGTCATCTGCAAAGGAAGCATCATGTTTATGATCTCATGATTAATGATGTTGATATGAACACTAAAGTCAGATAAGAAAAGTTAAGGAGTAAAGAATGGAAAGTTAAAGTAAGATAAGTAAAGTTAAGGAATAAAGGTAGAAAGTTAAAGTAAGAAAAAAATGTTCATAAAATGCTCATAATTGAAGTTCATAATTGAGCATAATTAGAACCATACATTATGAATTTGCTTGTATTCTTTATTATAAAGTATTTACGTTAAATGCTTATGAAAAACATTCTGAGGAATGTTTTATGTTAATTGTTTATGAAAACTTTTGCATGGTTACAAGAAAAGGTTTATAAATGACGTTTTATGAAAAACATTTTGAAGATTGCTACATGTTAAATGTTTTATGAAAAACGTTTTAGAAATGTTTTATGAAAAATGTTTATGAAAAATATTTTTAGAAATGTTTATGAAAAACATGTATAAAAAATGTTATAAGAGAAAGGTTTTTATGAGAAAATTTTTTAAAGTATATTTAAATGATTTGTGAAATTATATTAGAACTTACTGAGCGAAAGCTCATTAAAAATTTCTTCTTACTGTTGGTAGTTTTATGGGTGACCAATAGGACCTATTAGAAGAGCTGGGTTTGCGGAGGACAGTTGTGAGGATTTAGATTGGATACCACCACAGTTTGCTTCTGCTACACAAATAAAAGGTTTTCCACTATTAATATAATGTATTCAAAGTATTAAAAAAAATCATAGTTTTAAGAAATGTTTTTAAAGTTTTACGATATGTTTTATTTTCTTATAAAGTTAAGTTTTAATCAATGTTTCAGTAAATGTTTCTTAATAATTTTAAGAAACGATTTGAAATGGTTATAAAGACAAATGTTGAGCAAGGTCTCAACTTAATTTATGACAGAAGTCATAATAGCTTGTAAGTATGTTAAAGGAAAAAATTTTTTTCAGTAATTTCTTACTTAGTAAGTAAGATTAATGTTTAAGTAATGATGTTTAAGAAAGCTAAGTGACTGCCTGGAAAGACGGGTCGTTACAGATCACATCACAAATCACTCGTCACTAAGTACATGAAAAATTGACTATCCATCTAAAACATGCTGCACATAAATTTTGTGCAAGTAGGGCTTCTGAGTCTGGACTCACAGCTTTTGTGTGTGCAATTTTTTTTTTCTCATGAATGATCTATCTGCCAATCCTTATAATCTATTATAACTTAGGGTCCCAAATAAAACCTGCCTTTTTTCCCTTTTTTTTTTCTTTTTATTTGCTTTAAGAAAAAGACTTACATTACCCCATGCACACAATTTCTCAGTAACATCTTTTACCGTACCAACTACATTGATAATGTTATTGATCAATTGGATTGCATTTTATAGGGTGTTTAGAGTATTGGTTCAAACTGTTCATTTACATAAATTTTAGTTAAAATTACCATAGTATGTGATGGCTTTACATTATAATTTACTTTGTCTTTATACTGTAGCATATGAGAGTTTCACACTATATTAACTAAAAGTTTTGGTTATTAGCATATGAGAGTTAATAATAATGCTAATTGAGTTTTCATATATTTTGGGTGTGAAAATAAATATTTAAAAATATTTTAAAGATGTTATTTAATATCCGTCATACAAAGATCCATTTATTAAAAAAAAAAATTAAACTTGCTAACTTCCTGAAGATTTCGCATTTTGTTGTGATCATAAGTTATTATTAGTTTGACCAACTCCAAATTAAATATCGGGTGCAATGAAAGCACCAAAAATACATGATTGAGTTTTCACATCTTTTACTTAACCCTTATCCGTATCAACAAACCAAGAACAGTGTAGTTTTTTTTTTTTTTTTTTTTCTTTTTGCTGTCAGAAAAGGGTTACTTCACCCCGCATAACATTTTATAACACTTTCTATTGATAATTTAACCACATTAATAATAATATAACTAATTGAAACATGCCAATTTCTACCCCAAACAATACAATGGAAATAATTAATGTGGATTGAGCATGGGTAGCAAAAATGAAAGTTGTCCCACATTGGTGTAAAAGGGCATGTGTAAAAGGGTTTGCTCATTGTATGTAAAATGCCTGTGTATCTGTACGTAAAAGGTGGTTAAACGTTTTAGGGCAAGGACTATATTATCGGGTACTGAAAAGTTGTCAGCTGGCTCCATATATATTTTTTTGCTTTTGAGTATTTGACTTTGACACAAGAAATACATGTCAACTGTTCCAACGAAATATTAGCACGAAAGAGTGTTTTCATAAGTAGGGTAAGAAAGCCCTTTTATGTCTTTCATTATGTGTTACTTTGTTGAGATATAAGATGGTTTTCATCATCAACTATATGATAAAGGGCGTTTTTATCACGTGCTACTGCAACTCCGTGTGTTAGCCGCTACCATAAAGTAGGCTTAATCTAGTTGTCTGATTTTTTTTTAAAGAGAAAAAACTCCATTCCAGTGGCTCCTTTCCACGTGTAAAATATGTTTTTTTTTTTTTTAAAAAAAGATAAACCATGTTCTTGATGAACTTACATTTTCTATTTAATAATGTTATCCTAAATAATGTTTAACTGATCACTTTGATTATATATTACGCTATTTAAAAAGTTTGAATGCTATTTTACTAGCTTTTACTTAGTTTTCTTTATGAGCTAATTGAATAAAGTAGCATAATAGTTAGTTACATGCAATTTAAGATTAAGATTAAGAAAACATGGATAAGAAATCGATCAATTGGTAATTGGCTCTCAAACTATATCCAACCGACTAGGAGCGTAAAAATATATTTTTTGAAACCCTACTTAAAGAAACGAACCATTCGTTGTGTTGTATTATTTGGAATTATTCGGGTGAAGTTGTCGGAGCAATATCTGAGAAAAAAAAAGAAGCAAATATCATAAAAAAAGTTAAAAGTGAGAGAAAATGTTTTAATTTATCCTTTCATTTTAAGAAACTATAAGTATATCATTTAAATTTGAAAAACTTGTTTTAATTTTATCTTTTGGAGACTTTTAGACCAAAAAAATAAAGATAAGATAAAGATACACTAAGTTAAACCGAATTTTTTTTCTAAAATATATCTTTCTTCTTAAGAAAAATTTCTAAAAAATTTATTAACATTTAAAAAACCATATAACTTAATATTTTTTTTAATTTGATGCCTTGTTTTTAGAATTTTTATGTTGTTAAATCTTTTTTATATTGTTCATAACTTTATGAAGGTAATTATATTGTCTTGCCTTTTTTATTTAAAGGGATAAAATTGAAATAAGTTTTTTTGATTTAAAGAATTTTTTTGTGGTTTTTAAACATAGAAAAACAGATTAAGAAACAACTAAAACTAAAAATATATTTATATAACTAACCTTTCATTTTATAAGGTAAACGTTATGCTACTCATAAAATAATAAACCTCAATATAATAGATAGTTAGTGTACTTATCCGACGTGAGTAATGCGCTTTACATGAAATTATATTGGGAGTGCTCTGGTAAATATCTAGTGGACGTCAAATCCAATGAATTGAGCAAAAAGTGAATTTCGTTCTGGGGAAGCAATCGTTAATAGTTGAGTTGGACAAATATTATTCAAGATATTGTTTCGTTTCCACGTGCATGCTCGTTTACATGGACGTGGTCCGTTTTTCTTTCTTCATTTATCAATGACTAGCATTTCATTTTTATTTTTATTTTTGAAGAAGAAACCTTTATCTATTTTGAACTTTATACATGCAAATAAAAAAAAAAAAAAAGAAGACATTTCTTTCTTGAAAAAGCATCAACGAATGACAATAGATAACTTTTGCCAACTGTTGAATATGACGAATAATACAGACAGTGATCCCATTAGTAATTTTTAATACATAATTTTCTCTCTCATTTTGTGTAATTTTACTCACTGATTCTTTATAATTTTAAACTTTACGCAATTAGCTTCAAAAATTCACTCACATTCTTAGTTTTCCCTTTCTATCATACTTTGTTTTTTCATTTTTTTTCTTGTATCTATAATTTCAAATATAAAAATCTAAATGAAAAATAAATAATCATTAAATACTACTTAATTAAGTTTATATATATTTTTTTAAAAAAGAAATAAATATATAGATTAGTAGAAAAACAAAATAAAAAACAAATACTAAGAAAAAAAGTTTAGGATATTAAGTATTTATTAAACAATTAATTGAGTTTAAAACTTTTATTGAACTCAAGCCCCCTGAAGAAATTTCCTGGCTTTGTCACTCTATGTGTGCATGTGTGTGTTTGGTTTTAATGGGCACGTTGCGAACATGTACTATTATTATTTACCATGTGATATAAATCAGTCTCATATCACATTGCATCATTAATTGTTGCTATAATATACCCTTCTTGAAAATATAACTATTAAAGACGTGTCTATTTTGTAAAATCCATGGTTTTATTTGAAAAAGAATTCAAAATTTTAAGTCATTTTGAAATTTTTAATAACCTTAGGGCAAAACTTATTCTAGAAGGTTCTTTTTCAAAAAAAAAAAAAAAAAAATCTGATTTAAAGAGATTAGAAGTATTTTTTTTTCCTAATCTCCCCTTCTTTTCTTCTTTCTTTTCTTTTCTTTCCTCTCTTTTCTTTTCTTCCTTCTCACGTTAAAAGAACCTCCATGTTGCCCCTCCCACCGGCTAAAGCCTGCCTAAATGTGCTGATTAATCAGATTCATCACCATCCAAAGTGCCAAGAGCCAGAGCGTACACCTCCACTTGCCACCAGCCACGCCCTTTGGGCTTTCATGGACACTTATGGCATCGTTTGGTTCCTTTTTGTTAGACATGGTGCCCTAAAGAGATATTTTATTAATAAAGAGTTTATTTATTATTCATATACCAAATGTTGTCTTCTTTATGTTCATTTCTATTGACTGTATGATAAGCAAGTAAAAGTCTGAAACTGTCAGTCTAAACCTTTAAGATCATGCATATGATGGACATATTTGTAACACCCATTTACAGACGTCACAGGAACCATTAACTTATATCATTATCTCTTAATTATTTGATGGAAGAACCTAAACGTGTAAATATTATTTAATTATTAACCTAAGATTTTTGGTGTAAATTTTTTTTATTTAATATTACCAAGTGAATATATGAATTTAAAATTTTAATTTATTTATTTTTATCAGTTAAATTACTACCAATTGTATATTGCTAATACCTCTCAGGATCGCATCTTTCAATAGCGTCAACACTTACTTACTAAAAATGATTTCCTCCTCGGTTAGCCCGACATAATACTCAAGGTATTCGGCTAACTGACTACCTGCAAAATAGTTAGTTTAACATACTTAATGTGAAATATGAAAGCAAATTACAGTCCATAAGTTATTACAAACCAAAGTTCATAAAAGTGCCTCATAACGTGCATAATTAATTTTAAATATAGCAGTATTTAAATTTTATTTCATGTCATAACTCCGTGATCCAGCACCACCATCCTTACACGTACATCTGTCCTTCCATCCTCCATCTATAGCTATAACCTTACCCATATCTGCAACATGATTAACTTATGTAAGCGTTAGCCCTAGTAAGTACATTATACAATCTCACAAAACATTATAACAACCTTAACCATGGCAGGAATCATTGACATGCTTCGTAAAAACATCTCTTTCCTTTTTCTTTTTTATATGTTAAAAAACATTTATTTTAATCTTTAGGGTTCTGGCGTTGCACCATTAACATCATTAGGGCACACCGTCACGAGAGGAGAATGGTAGCTAATCCCAAATCAAACGTGACAAGTCCACCTTACGAGACCAACTTCATTATCATCATCATCATCATTGGGTTTGCAACGCCTTAATTAAGTAATACAAAGATATATATATATATATTGAAACATCATATGCATCATGAACTATGATGTAAACATCCATGAAAAAGACATTCTTTGTAACAATGGTAAAAGGGGAGTCTTTTAAACGAGTAATGTATGGCGTCTGGCGCGGGCCCCACCTCAAGCCTCCATAGGACCCACCTTGCGGGGCCCTTGGACTTGTGGCTCTTATTGGTGAACTGTTCACGTGCCGCCTACTCATCAGTACTGTCCCCTCTAGGGCCCTTTGGCCCTTCAGGGATTTCTTTCGCATCCATCGGGTTCGAACCTTAAACCTCCCTTAAGAGGTTCTTATTTCCATCTCGAGTATCAATTGAGCTCGTTTTATTGTGGCGTCCGGTGCGGGCCCCACCTCAAGCCTCCATAGGACCCACCTTGTGGGGCCCTCGGACTTATGGCTCTTATTGGTGAACCGTTCTCGTGCCGCCCACTCATCCGTACTGTCCTCTTTGGGGCCCTCTGGCCCCTCAGGGATTTCTTTCACGTCCCTCGGGTTCAAACCTCAAACTTCCCTTAAGAGGTTCTTATTTCCTTCTCGAGTATCAATTGAGCTTTATTGTGGCGTCCGGCAAGGGCCCTACCTCAAGACTCCATAGGACCCACCTTGCGGGGCCCTCGGACTTGTGGCTCTTATTGGTGAACCATTCCCGTGCCACCTACTCATCTATACTGTCCCCTCTGAGGCCCTCTGGCCTCTCAGGGATTTCTTTCACGTCTCTCGGGTTCGAACCTCAAACCTCCCTTAAGAGGTTCTTATTTCCTTCTCGAGTACCAATTGACCTAGTAGCTCAATTGGTACTTGAGAAGGAAATAAGAACCTCTTAAGGG